>CM035131.1:85076594-85326594 GCA_020205605.1 Panax ginseng
TATTCATACTGTCGGGGAATATTCGTACGACGACGCAGTCTTTTGTGAGCCCATAACGGAAAGCGATTGGATGAAGAAAACGACAAATATAAATTGTTTATAAATAACGGCGTAGTTGTTATTCACGATTATCTTGTTGGAATACCCGGTGGTTAAAACACATTATCGCCGTTGTTGAGCAAGAAGATTTGTATTGCACCAATTATTGATTCTTACGTAAGAAGGCACTACTCAATAATTGTTACGATAATTACTTATTCAAGATTTTATTTTATTGATTCAATAATTGCTGCATTGATATTTTATATTATCGTTGTTTCAATAATTGTCATTACACGGATTTTCTATTATCGAGCAATAATTCATATTATCCTAATAATATTATTGGATAACATTATTGGCAATGTCTAGAAAGTTCGTCGAAGGAGAGGTTTGGTCACCTAATCAAGGCGCCCAGATGAGAGAGATCCTTATTGAAAGCCCCTCTTTTCCTAGGAGCGGCTACCGTTGCTAATCATCGTGATTCTCAGAATATTATTTGTGAATAATTAATTATTGATTTATATGATGAAGAAAATATTGATTTTATGTGGATATAGATGGAGAAAATTTTAATGTGACAATTGTTGAAAATTAATATTTTATCTTTTTCGATAAAATAATTCATTTAAATATATTATTTTAATAATATATTAACTATGATATTTTTATAATGAATGTGGGATATATGAGTATATGAGGAGGAAGAGTATTTTTGTGGCAATAAATGTTTAACACATATTTTGTGTGTTGGTGGACACAATTATTGATCGAAATTTGATTATAAACAGAAAATCGTCTGTTTGTGGATTTCTTCCAATTTCTGCTCTAATTTGGAAAACCTTTCTTCTCAAAGTTGTAGAGAATTGAATTTCCTATAAAAAAAGCGAGATTCGAATTTTTTGATAAAAGGAATATTTATTATGAATTATTGAAGTTCCGAAGTTCAAAATAATTGATTTTAGAAGTTTTAATTATTTTAAATAAGAAAAACGTTTTTATTACTTTTTGGGAGGTGGGCTACATGTGTGGGCGATCTTGGATTAAGAAACATGTGCGTAGGAAGTTTTAGAAAATAATAATAAATATTTTAATAAATTTTCTACTTTGGTGTTCTAAGCATTTTCCTATAAATAGGTGCTTAGGTTAGAATTGAAAATCACACCGTAAATCAAGTTTTCTCTCTATATTATCGAGTATTCTTGTGAGTATTTTGAGTATACTTTGAGTATTGCTATACGATGCAAGTTCAAGTCATAGCCTCTATCCTGTGTTTCAACTAAATACTATCTTTCAAGTAAGGGATGTTATTTTATTCGAAAATGATATTATTTCTTCAATATCATTATCTTAGAAATATTGGTTGGAAATTTTTATCAAATTTGGAACTTTTTCATGTCGGGGTTATTATTCATGAGTTACTATTCACGAGTTACTATTTATGAGTTACTATTTACGAGTTACTATTCACGAGTACTATTCACGAAGCGTGAAGATGTTTTTTTTATGAAATTTCTATCTTTTGGTGTCGGAGTTACTATTCACGTATACGGCACTATTCACGAATACGGCACTATTCACCGAAAAATGAAATTTCTTCTTTTTGTCCAAAATATCTATTATGGATACTAGCTTTGATTGTATCCATGTTTTGATCATTCTTGAATTTTACTCCACTCTGATTACTTATGAAGTATTTTTGAACTTGGATTGTTTAAAATACGAATCCTTAATATTTGTTCTTTTGTTTCAATTTGGATTCGCTTTCCTTTAAAATATTTTTCATCATCCTCGGTCTTAAATGATGATATTATTGAATATATTTGGCTCAGAGTGTCAAAGATGAATGATTTCTTCATGAATATCTTTGGTAGTAGTCAAAAGATGAACAGTGTTGAGATGAACATGATCGATCGATTAATATCTTTGGCCCAGAGTGCAAAGATGAACAGTGTTTAGATGAACATGACCAATCGATGAATATCTTTGGCCTCAGAGTGCAAAGATGAATATTTGATTCGGATATATATTGATTGATGTTACAGGGATAAATTATCGATGGTGAACTTTTAAATTCATATATAGAAGATAGTAGTTTGCATTCTCTACTTAACTCTTCTAATAAATTATTATTTCCGCTGCGAAGATTGATTTAAAACTGGTTGTCTATTGTATTCTATTAGATTTTTCCTGTTGGAGACTAACGATAATTTGTTGTATATTATCTTAGTCATAATATTCTTTACTGGGCTAGTTGAGCTCACCCTTTTCCTTTTTGTTCCATTTTTCTTCTCAGGAGGCGAGAATGTAGCGAGTACTAGTCGGGGTATGGAATGAAGGTTCTAGAGAGAGTTGTTTAGTAGTCCTCACCATTTTTATAAAATAATGTATCAATAATTATGATGGGAATTTATTTGCGTGTGGATATTGTCTAGATGGCAATATCTGTATTTAAACTCACAGTTTATATGTTTTAATAATAAAGTTATAGTTATTTCTGTACCATGTATTTGGCGACTTCGAGAATGGGTTGGATGGAATGGACCTATTTTGGGGCGTCCACGGTTGGTATCGAGCTTAGGGATATGATCTCTCCATGAGATCGGGGAATAGAACTAGGAGGGGAGAGATGAGTAAATCCTTCGCTAGTGTGTCCTACCTAAGCTTATTTGTTTGTTGGTTAGTATATAGGGATATTATGTGATATATTGATTTCCTTAATTAACCCTTGTTTTATGACAAGATTTGAGAATGTCGATTTGAGAATATTAATGGGAGTAAATGAGACCGTGGAGATGCCTGTACTTACCAACGAGGAGAACGCGCAACAGGTTGGCAATGTACCTCCTGTGAACAACACCACTGAGAAGATTGTGACGCCCCCAAATCCAGGTTCTCTAACCTCAGATTCAGTGCTCACGATCCTATCATCATCATAAGCATTCTATAACTATTTCGAAATAATAAACATACATTGTTCATTATACAAAAGTCTCAAAACATGGTCCCAAGGTCTCTCTAACCTTAACTTTAAATACACCATTTATAATACAAATAGTTTACTCAAGAAATTCCATTAGATAATAACTAATTTAACATTCATTCTAAAATTACTCCTGGATCTTGCCCTTGCCCTTGTCCTTCGCATTTAGATCCTTCTAAGCTTAATCGAAAATAGAGGTCATGATATAGCAAGAGTAAGCAAATAATTTGCTTCACAAGTTTATAAAGACAAAGGATATATATCATGACTTAGAAAGAAATATTGCCTTCAATGTTCAACAATAATATAAGATTGTGAAGGAACATGAATTAATAATCAACAATTGAATATTCGATAATTGAATAACATGAATCGAGTGGTTTTGAATAACCATGAACATTTGCCAAGGTGCTCGATGATTTAAATCGACCTTTTAAAAAGTTTTGGTATTCAAGGATCACCTTTCATACCCGTGATTTATGCATAAACACTTAATAATCCGACATTGATATCATGCCTTAATCAAATTTGTTCATTTCTCGACCAAGAGTTCTTACCATATCAATTAATAAGAGCGCTTATTTAAAATCCATTTGATTTAACAAATTTAGACATGCTTGATCTAGTCGATACAATTAGCATAGATCTATCCCATAAACAAGTTCATAAATGAAGAACTTTAATTTAATTCACAGATTCAATGGCAAGAATCTAATTCAATTGCACAAAGTGCAATTTCAATAATCAATAAAGACGTGAATAATCATCAATAATTATTCACTAATATGCTTTTGAAAATAATAACTCAAGTTGAGTTAGGAAACTTGCCTCGATCGTAGGTTACATGTACTCTGAAATAAATTTCTATCCACTATGTAGTTAAATTATCTTCCTTTGAGAGACCTATAATTAGTCTTTCAATTAGTCAATGCATAACATCGATTATGTAATCACATAGATATCATACATTACAATAAGTTCTTATAAACATTATCATGCCTAGATAGTGTTATTATTAATTAACGACTACCTTTAATTCACATAATATTATTAACTTAGATAATATTAATTCACCTTCTAGTATTATTGGTTCACTAATAATACTTTAAATCATTTACCAACATTTTATTCACTTACTAATATTATTAATCATTTAATAATATTTTATCCCTTTACTAATATTATTAATCATTTAATAATATTTTATTCACTTACTAATATTATTAATCATTTAATAATATTTTATTCACTTACTAATATTATTAATCATTTAATAATATTTTATTTAATCTCGAATATTATTATTTAATAATAATACTCTAATCTAATATTTTTATTTACATAACAACATCATATTATAATATTATTAGTATTATAATAATATTCCAATGATTTATTAAATTAATAAATAATTTATTCTAATTGTTCATCCTTTAATAACCTCTTATTTAATATCCATAAAAGGTCATAAGTAATATTTATTATTATAAATTACCAAAATGTCCTAAGATAGTCATGATATAATATATTATGAGCATTCAAGCATAAAAATCATATTTTTCTCATTAAAGGCATCATTTAACTATTTATTTCCTTTTATTCATAACCTAATCATTTTTAGGAAAATAGCAAACTGATTCCAAAAATTCTTAGCTTCTGGATTTTAACAGAATATGAACCAACAATGATCCTCTAATTTTTCTAGAATTTTAGAAAATGATTTACTATTTTTAGAGTGTCCAAAACACTCTCGGATCTTGCTCTATTTTTCATAAATTGAGTTTTACTCAGAAAAATCTGAAATTTTCAGGGTATGCTCTCTTAATATATATGAAGCTACTGTAAAAATGTTGGAATTTTCCAGTGTATACACAGTGAGATATTCGTAGGATAATATTTATGGAGTCCTTTACTAAATAGTCATTACGCACAATATATAACTCAAACGTGTCCGTTTTTTTTCCTATGCGTAGATAACTTCATAAGGTACCTCTGTAATATTTTTCCAGATTTTTACAAGACAAGGAACTGACCGAAACAGCCTCATGAGAAACAAGTCAGTAGCTGATTTAGAGTTTCAAAGCTTTAGCATATAAAGTGGACTGTTTTGGGAAAAATAATCTTAAAGGTTTCAAAACTTACTAGATTTGTGATCTACCACTTGGGTTTACTAGATAACTCATGTATCTAGCACCCCCCTTCGACGGATCATAATTCCAAGTTGTAGAACAACAAGAGTTTTCACCCTTGGAGAACATATGCTCATTTTCTTCCTCTAAGCCTTAGATCCAACACTCAAGATACTTAGTTCCATGCATGATGGTATGTATAACTAGTGTATCTTGAGTAGTTGTACATAACCCCATCAAAACTCAAGCTATCAAAACAAGGTAAGAGAAGAAGATGAAGGTACATTATACCTTGACTTAGTGGCTACCTTCCTTGATTTTCCAAAGTAACTAATAAACTTAGGGGGCATAAACAACTAGCACTCCTATATTTTTTTCTTTCTACGGATGAAACTCTCTTTCTTTTCTCTCTTTGAAGTTGGCTAGCTTGGGAGCAAGAGATAGAAGAAGAAAATGAAGAAGATGGAGAGAAAATGAAATGTTGGAATACGAATGAAGTGTTGGAAGAATGAGATGTGAATTCAAAATGTAATGGGCAATTCATTATTAATTCTCCCACAATCATTTTGTTGCCCATTAGGTAAAACAATTTGTATTATTACTTACCTTAGGTTAAACATGATTAAATGTGCATAATGGAGTGGCAACCAATGGGAGCCTTACAACATTGTCCTTATGTTTAATCATGTCTACTAATGGACAAGCTAGATTAATTAATCCACTTAGGATCCTCATAATATCCACCATTTAGCTTTTATTTTAAATGCCCAATTTTGATTAATCAAATTTCTAGAATACCCCCAATCAAGTGGGCTAAGTATTGGATTACATTTTATTTTCCTTGGGCTTTTCTTTTAATTGATTTGGGCTAGATAAAACATAGTCCAACAATTTTAATAATGTTACCCAATTTGATAATTTAGGGCTTTCATCTCCAATCATATGAAGTTTAATTACTTATACATATGATTTTATCTCATAACCTAATTAGATTTACAAGAATTAGGTTTAAAATTATTAGTCACTTGAAATACTAAGTTTACCCACTTAAGTTAGTATACATATAAAATACTAACTTTTTCGTGTTACCATAACCCTTAGGTTATTTAATATCCTTACCTAATGTATAATTAGGTCACAAGGCTTTCATTTTTAATGAAATCCATAAATGTATGTATCCATATATAACACAAAGTAAAAAAAAATGTACATACATACATGGTGACTTAAAATTCACTAGTTATTACATCCTCCCCTTTATAAGAATTCCGTCCCTAATTACATATAAGGTTACTCAAAAAGGTGTGGGTAATTTTCTCTTATCCTTTCTTCAAGTTCCCACGTAGCTTCTTCAAAGATTGTGGTTCCTCCAAAGAACTTTTTACGTAATGTATAACCTTATTTCGCAATTTACGCTCCTTTCTATCTAAAACTTCGATCGAATTTCCTCGTCACGATAAATCTTTTTCGACTCAATTGGCTCGTGCGATATCACATGCTTGTAATCAGCTTATATGGTCGTGAAGAATCGACACATGAAAACACATTATGAATATGTTCCAGTTCGAGGTAGAGCTACCTCGTCACGCCACTTCGCCGCTATCTTCTTCAAGATCTCAAAAGGTCCAATAAATCTTTGACTCACCACACCTTTCTTTCCAAACCTTATCTTTCCTTTCCAAGGAGATACTTTCAAAAATGCATGGCTTCCCACCTCAAAATCTCGCTTCATGCGATGTAAGTCTCAGATACTTCTTCTCCGCGATCTTGAGTCGCTACCACGGCTCTAATCACCTTAATGGTCTCTACTATTCTGCCACGCACTCAGCTTCTGGTCCCAATAGCTTGACGTTCACCCACTTCATCCCAAAGATACGGGCATTCTACATTTCCTCCCATACACGATTGCTTCAGACGGCGGATTCGATGTCGGCGGCGTGGTAGCTATTGTTGTATGCGAAACTCTACCAATGGAAGATGATCCTCCCAACTACCCTTGAAGTCCATCACACAAGCTCCGAGCATGTCTTCAAGTGTTTGAATCGTTCTCTCACTTTGCCCATCGATTCTCATAGAGATGATACGCGGTGCTCATCCGTAGTCAAGTCCCCATTCTTTCTTGAAGACTCTTCCAGAAGTTTGACGTGAAACGCGGATCCCTATCCGACACAATAGATACTGGTACGCCATGTCTCGATATAATTTCTTTGATGTATAGTTTGGCTAGCTGGTCCAGACTATACCTGATCTTGATTGGAAAAAAGTGAGCCGACTTCGTAAGACAATCTACGATCACCCATATGGCATCGTGTCCCTTTTGCGTTGCTGGAAGTCCCACCACAAAATCCATCGTGATGTGCTCCCATTTCCACTCTGGAATCTCTAAAGGCTGTAATAGTCCACTCGGTCGTTGATGTTCTGCCTTGACTCTCTGACAAGTTAGACATTTACTGACACATTCTGCAACATCTCTCTTCATGTTTGGCCACCAAAAGTGTTGACGTAAGTCTTGATACATTTTTGTGCTTCCTGGGTGTATCGAGTACCTCGTATTATGTGCTTCTTGCAGAATCTCTTCTCTTAGTTCTGGTATTAACGGTACCCAAATTCGTCCTTCAAATCTTAGCAGTCCGGTGCCATCAATCTTGTATTTCAATTCATCCCCTTCAGCTAACCGCTTCTTGATGCTGTCGCAATCTTCGTCCTTCTCTTGAGCCTCTTTAACCTTATCTAATAAAGTAGGGCTCGCTGCCACAGTAAATAATTTCTCATTGACCTCCGTCGGGTACTTAACCTCTAAGTCAAGTCGTCCAAATCCTTCACCAATTCCTCTTGAATGGTTAACTTCAATAACTTCTCTCTCGCTTTTTCTCGCTCAGGCATCACCACTACATTTGCTTTGCTCGGATGGTACGTAATCTCACAATCATAATCCTTGATCAATTCTAGCCATCGGCGCTGCCTCATATTTAGCTCCTTCTGGGTGAAGATATACTTTAGACTCTTATGATCCGTATATATCTCACACTTCTCTCCATACAAATAGTGCCTCCAAATTTTCAAGGCAAAAACTCATCACGCTAACTCCGTGTCATGAGTCTGATAACCCTTCTCATAGTCCTTTAGGCGACGTGAAGCGTCACGCAATGACCTTGCCATGTTTTGCATCAAGACACGTACCAAGACCCTTGTGTGACGCATCACTATACACTACAAATCCTCCCGTGTTGTCCGGTAAAGCCAACACAGTGCTCGATCGAGCCTCTTCTTCAATTCCATGAAACTCGTTCATTTTTCCGTCCAAACGAACTTCACCGCTTTTCTAGTAAGGTTGGTCAATGGCGATGCTACCTTTGAAAAATCTTGGATGAATCTTCGATAGTATCCTCGCTAATCCCAAGAAATTCCTAATTTACATTGTGTCTTTAATCGCTCCCGATTGATAACCGCTTACTTTTTTGTTGGATCTACCAAAACACCATCTTTGTCGATAACGTGACCCAAAAAATTGCACTCTCCACAACCAAAATTCACACTTGGAGAACTTTGCATACAACTTCTCCTCCTTAACGCCTCCAACACTTTCCTTAGATGTTCAAATGATCTCTTCCTCTCTCTCGGAATATACCGTAATGTCGCCGATGAACACGACAACAAAAACTTATCCAAATATCGCTTAAACACTCTGCTCATCAAATCCATGAATGTCATTTTGGTGCATTAGTTAACCCAAAAGACATTACCGTAAACTCAAAGTGTCCATACCGAGTTCGAATGCCGCCTTTGGAACATCCTCATGTCTCACCTTCAGTTGGTGATAACCAGTCCTCAAGTCAATTTTTGAAAAGTATTTTGCCCCCTTCAACTGATCAAACAAATCGTCGATCCTGGGCAATGGGTATTTATTCTTAATGGTGACCTTGTTTAACTCTCGATGGTCGATACAAAGTCTTAATGACCCATCCTTCTTCTTTACGAATAAGACTGGTGCTCCCCATGGTGATACGTTTGGTCGAATGTATCCCTTATCTAACAACTCTTGTAGTTGAACCATCGCCTTCATTTCTCTGAGAGCCATACGATCATAAACTTTGGATACCGGTGATGTCCCTCGGTGCCAAATCGATAACAAACTCTATCTCTATCCGGTGGCAATCCGAATTTCATCCGGGAAAACGTCAACGAATTCCTTTACAATAGGTATTTGACCCGCCACCCTCGATTCTCATGGGTATCCACAACGTGAGCCAAATAACCTATACAACCCTTCCTAAGCAACTTCCTTGCTTGCATCATCGTCGACAACAAGATTGTCTTGGCGATTTATCGCCATAAAATACCACCTTTGACTTATTCGAGTCTTTAGGTGTACGCACTTTTTCTTACAAATCATGACCGCTCCATGACTTGATAACCAATCCATCCCAAGGATTACATCAAACTCTCCAAGACGAATCGGTATCAAATCCATGTTAAGCTTAAAACCTCTTACATTAGCACAACAGCCCTATAGATGTAGTCTACAGGGGATAATTTCTTTGTTTGCTACTTCTACATTCATTGGGTGTTCTAATAGTTCATGAGGTAAACTTAATCTTTGAGCAAATTCATCGATACAAAAAAGAACATGAAGCTCCCGAATCGAATAACACATAGGCATTTATATCATTGATCGGAATTATACCGACACCACCTCCCCGGATGCCACAACATCTTGCAGACCGTCGTATTGAATGTTCGTCTTTGTTGGCATGTTTAGGTCAATTTGGTCCTCCACCGGTTGTCTTTGTGTTATCGCCTCTGCTGCCATTTCGCCATCCATGCTTTTCTTCTTCTTCGGCAATCCTTGATTCGATGTCCCACTTCACCACAATTAAAGCAACCTCCTTTCTTCACCTTAGTACAATTGGGTGAGGTATGCCCTTCTTGCCCACATGTATAACATATCATTTTTCCTTTCAAGCACTCCCCGTGACCCTTTCCACAGCTCCCACACACCGACTTCTTTTTTGTTGCACGCTTCTTGCTTTGCATCTCCGATTACTACCCCACCGCTCCATTTCCGCTTCTTATTGTTGCCACCGCCATCGCCGACATTTTGATTCCCACCTTCGCTTTCTTCTTGTTCTTCTCCGATCAGTATCTTGAGATCGCTTCGCTTCCTCCTTACGCTATAAGAGCTTTTTCCAACAGAGTTGAGAATGATGTGATTTGTAAACCGCTCCTTACTATAAATCCACGGCTTTAGTCCATTTTCAAACCTTCTCGCTTTCCTCGCCTCTGTGTCACCGATGTGGAGCGAATCGCCAATTCATTGAATTTCGCAAAGATACTGACATCGACATATTCTCCTGTTTGAGCCCAAGAACTTGATCTCCATTCTTGCTTGAACACTCTCGTGGAAGTAGTTCTCAAAGAACAACTTCTTGAATGCTTCCCAAATCACGATTCCGGCTCCCGCTTTGTTCTCGGTTGGCATCCCACCAATAGCTAGCCTCCCCTTCATTAAGTAGGTAGCAAAAATTGTCTTCTGTTCTTCTGCTACTCTAGAAATAACGAAGGCCTTCTCAATCTCCTTTACCCACATTTGGGCTTCTATCGGGTCTGTTGTTCCTCTGAACTCTGGCGGTCCTACTACCTTGAAGTCCTTAAAGTTTACTATTTGGGTGCTGCCTGATTTCCTGCAGGTTGAGCTTGATTCCTCATGGCTTCAACCATCATGTTAATAAAATCTTGCATTGGGTTTTGTTGAGATCCCACCGCATTATTAACTAACTCTTTAATATCTTGGTTCCTCGAGTCCACGTCTGCGCGCATTATCTAGTGAAACAAAAAATTCTAACACGTTACTCGGATTTATTATCATATGATTACTTAGTATGTAATACGCTATTTATTTAAACAATCGATGATCATTATGTGAGAGTTTTAAGTTACCGAGATTTGGAAGTCTTTCTCCTCGCTTAGTGGGTTAAGTTTGTTTTTAAAGAACATTTTCCAAATCACCATCAATTCACATAACATTAAATAGAAAATTTACTATTTAAAATTTTCTAACACATATCATAATAATAATCATGCATTTATATTCATACACCAATCTTCAAAGTGACTTACACGATTAATACGTATATATTTTATAAATGCTACTATCCCATTTTAACACAAAAGATGGGATTAACTCATAATGATACCTCCTACAAACACAATTAGGGAAAGTACCTAACCATTTACTACCTCACACACCGTTGAGGTTTACATCAACATAAAACCTTATTACACAACAAGAAAATGCATCTATTTACAACCGGCCATCACATCATCACCACTTTGGTGGCCCTGCGCCAGTCACCTCACTTGCAGCTCCTAGGGAAGCAACTACTCCAGAACTCTCGTCGAATCGGATCGACTAGACTCTCCTATCTCTCGTAGTGGACCCTCCTAGCCCCCACTCACGCCGGCCCTCATACGCAGCGTCTAATGCCGCCTCTTAAAGTCTCCACTCGACCTTCATGGCATCCAAGGCCATCTCTAATAGGTCCACCTATTTGGCCGACTTATGAAATGCTTCTTCCACCCGTATCTTGTCTCGCAATCTCTACGCTAAACTCACTCAGACATGACGCCAGATGCTCTACTCTCAATGTCGCGAACTTTGCCTTCTCCTACTCTAGCCGGACTCAGATATCTCTCGCTAGCTCCATCTCATGCTTCGATAAGCAAGATCCTTATACTTTGCTTTCAGTGTGTTGATGGTTCATATTCTCCGCCTCAACCGCAAAAATCTTTGCTCCTAAGCATGGTTTTTTTCTAACAAAGTTACTAATCATCACATCCTTCGAGGTGTCCGACACCTCCTCCGGGACGACCTCCTCCCGGTCTCCATGAATGGCTCCCCGACTATCACCCGCATCCTATAAAACAAGGATACAACATCGATTACAATAAAATATATCCATTGATGAAACGAAATAATATTTTATTAAGTATAACACATACTCGATGAATTTCCACAATCCATCTCCTAACATACTCCGTAGAAGAGTTTTCTACTAAGGTTATAACCTAGGTTTCGCATTCCTAATGTTTATAACCTCATGCCTTTGATACCAACCTCATGACGCCCCCAAATCCGTGTTCTCTAACCTCGAGATTCAATGCTCACGATCCTATCATCATCATAAGCATTCTATAACTATTTCAAATAATAAACATACATTGTTCATTATACAAAAGTCTCAAAACATGGTCCCAAGGTCTCTAACCTTAACTTTAAATACACCATTTATAATACAAATAGTTTACTCAAGAAATTCCATTAGATAATAACTAATTTAACATTCATTCTAAAATTACTCCTGGGATCTTGCCTTTGCCCTTGTCCTTCGCATTAGATCCTTCTAATTAATCGAAAATAGAGGTCATGATATAGCAAGAGTAAGCAACTAATTTGCTTCACAAGTTTATAAAGACAAAGGATATATATCATGACTTAGAAAGAAATATTGCCTTCAATGTTCAACAATAATATAAGATTGTGAAGGAACATGAATTAATAATCAACAATTGAATATTCGATAATTGAATAACATGAATCGAGTGGTTTTGAATAACCATGAACATTTGCCAAGGTGCTCAATGATTTAAATCGGACCTTTTAAAAAGTTTTGGTATTCAAGGATCACCTTTCATACCCCGTGATTTATGCATAAACACTTAATAATCCGACATTGATATCATGCCTTAATCAAATTTGTTCATTTCTCGGTCAAGAGTTCTTACCATATCAATTAATAAGAATGCTTATTTAAAATCCATTTGATTTAACAAATTTAGACATGCTTGATCTAGGCGATACAATTAGCATAGATCTATCCCATAAACAGCTTCATAAATGAAGAACTTTAATTTAATTCACGCTTCAATGGCGGTAGAGAATCGAATTCAATTGCACAAAAGTGCAATTTCAATAATCAATAAAGACGTGAATAATCATCAATAATTATTCACTAATATGCTTTGAAAATAATAACTCAAGTTGAGTTAGGAAACTTGCCTCGATCGTGAGTTACAAATACTGAAATAAATTTCTATCCACTATGTAGTTAAATTATCTTCCTTTGAGAGACCTATAATTAGTCTTTCAATTAGTCAATGCATAACATCAAATTATGTAATCACATAGATATCATACATTACAATAAGTTCTTATAAACATTATCATGCCTAGATAGTGTTATTATTAATTAACGACTACCTTTAATTCACATAATATTATTAACTTAGATAATATTAATTCACCTTCTAGTATTATTGGTTCACTAATAATACTTTAAATCATTTACCAACATTTTATTCACTTACTAATATTATTAATCATTTAATAATATTTTATCCCTTTACTAATATTATTAATCATTTAATAATATTTTATTCACTTACTAATATTATTAATCATTTAATAATATTTTATTTAATCTCGAATATTATTATTTAATAATAATACTCTAATCTAATATTTTTATTTACATAACAACATCATATTATAATATTATTAGTATTATAATAATATTCCAATGATTTATTAAATTAATAAACAATTTATTCTAATTGTTCATCCTTTAATAACCTCTTATTTAATATCCATAAAAGGTCATAAGTAATATTTATTATTATAAATTACCAAAATGCCCTAAGATAGTCATGATATAATATATTATGAGCATTCAAGCATAAAAATTATATTTTTCTCATTCAAGGCATCATTTAACTATTTATTTCCTTTTATTCATAACCTAATCATTTTTAGGAAAAATAGCAAACTGATTTCAAAAATTCTCAGCTTCTGGATTTTAACAGAATATGAACCAACAATGATCCTCTAATTTTTCTAGAATTTTAGAAAATGATTTACTATTTTTAGAGTGTCCAAAACACTCGGATCTTGCTCTATTTTTCATAAATTGAGTTTTACTCAGAAAAATCTAAAATTTTCAGGGTATGCTCTCTTAACATATATGAAGCTACTGTAAAAATCTTGGAATTTTCTAGTGTATAAACAATGAGATATTCGTAGGATAATATTTATGGAGTCCTTTACGGAAATAGTCATTACGCACAATATATAACTCGAAACGTGTCCGTTCTTTTTCCTACGCGTAGATAACTTCATAAGGTACCTCTGTAATATTTTTCCAGATTTTTACAAGACAAGGAACTGACCGAAACAGCCTCATGAAAAACAAGTCAAGAGCTGATTTAGAGTTTCAAAGCTTTAGCATATAAAGTGGACTGCTTTTGGGAAAAATAATCTTAAAGGTTTCAAAACTTACTAGATTTGTGATCTACCACTTGGGTTTACTAGATAACTCATGTATCTAGCACCCCCCTTTGACGGATCATAATTCCAAGTTGTAGAACTTGAGTTACACAAGATTTAGTGGAAGAAAAACAAGAGTTTTTACCCTTGGAGAACATATGCTCATTTTCTTCCTCTAAGCCTTAGATCCAACACTCAAGATACTTAGTTCCATGCATGATGGTATGTATAACTAGTGTATCTTGAGTAGTTGTACATAACCCCATCAAAACTCAAGCTATCAAAACAAGGTAAGAGAAGAAGATGAATGTACATTATACCTTGACTTAGTGGCTACCTTCCTTGATTTTCCAAAGTAACTAATAAACTTAGGGGGCATAAACAACTAGCACTCCTATATTTTTTTCTTTCTAGGGATGAAATTCTCTCTTTCTTTTCTCTCTTTGAAGTTGGCTAGCTTGGGAGCAAGAGATAGAAGAAGAAGATGAAGAAGATGGAGAGAAAATGAAATGTTGGAATACGAATGAAGTGTTGGAAGAATGAGATGTGCATTCAAAATGTAATGGGCAATTCATTATTAATTCTCCCACAATCATTTTGTTGCCCATTAGGTAAAACACTTTGTATTATTACTTACCTTAGGTTAAACATGATTAAATGTGCATAATGGAGTGGCAACCAATGGGAGCCTTACAACATTGTCCTTATGTTTAATCATGTCTACTAATGGACAAGCTAGATTAATTAATCCACTTAGGATCCTCATAATATCCACCATTTAGCTTTTATTTTAAATGCCCAATTTTGATTAATCAAATGTCTAGAATACCCCCAATCAAGTGGGCTAAGTATTGGATTACATTTTATTTTCCTTGGGCTTTTCTTTTAATTGATTTGGGCTAGATAAAAACATAGTCCAACAATTTTAATAATGTTACCCAATTTGATAATTTAGGGCTTTCATCTCCAATCATATGAAGTTTAATTACTTATACATATGATTTTATCTCATAACCTAATTAGATTTACAAGAATTAGGTTTAAAATTATTAGTCACTTGAAATACTAAGTTTACCCACTTAAGTTAGTATACATATAAAATACTAACTTTTTCGTGTTACCATAACCCTTAGGTTATTTAATATCCTTACCTAATGTATAATTAGGTCACAAGGCTTTCATTTTTAATGAAATCCATAAATGTATGTATCCATATATAACACAAAGTAAAAAAAAAATGTACATACATACATGGTGACTTAAAATTCACGGTTATTACAAAGATGATGAATGAGGGGATGTTTATAAGCTTTTTGCAGTTCATGCAAAAATCGATTTAGGAGAGACTCGTGTTCAAAATACAGGAGGAATGATAGCAATTCACGGGTGGTCACAACCAAGCCAGTCAAAGAGTTGGGACCACCCAAATTCTTGGGAAAGCCGGATCCGATTAAAGGCGAAGACGTGGGTCAAACAAATTACCAAGATATTCGATGTCTTCGGATGCACGGAGGAATGTAAAGTTCTATTCGCTACTTTTATGTTCCGTGAACGAGGCAGACATCGGTGGGAATCAGTGAAGCGTACTCCATCTAGTCAAGACTCAAAGATGTCATGGGAGACGTTTGAAATGAGTTCAATGACAAGTACTTCCCGAAAGTATTCATCATATGAAGGAAGTGGAGTTTATTAGATCGAGCAGAATAACATGACGGTGTCCCAAAGACGAAGGCGAAGTTCATGGAGTTATTCAGTTTCAGACCTCATTTGGTGGAGAATGAGGAACGTATGACGCGGATGTTTCGAGAGGTTTGAAACCCAAGATACGCCAAGATCTCATTTCTCATAAATTTTCTCTCTTTCAGATGTTGTCATCGTGGCTCAGCTTGTTAAAGCGAGATAACGAGTACGCTCAACCGAGGGACCATAACCAGGATCATACAAAGATAGCAGTCATCGAATAACGATAACCACGGAGAAAAAGAAGAATACTGGACAAAGGCGGTAACCACTCGGTGGTAATCGTGGCCATGAAAATAGAAGAAGCGAGTCGGGAGGAGATTTTAAAAAGAGGAGATTCAACAACGATCATGTGAAGACGTCAGCGCCAGTAGCAACTGGTTCCAAGGGAGGAGAAAGACCACCGGTCGTATGTTACAAATGCGGGAAAGAGGGACATATCAGTCCAAACTGCCCACAACAGTTTAAGGTATGCTATAATTATGGAAAAGAAGGACATATCGCTCGAGATTGTACGGTATCGAAACCTAGTCCAACGGGAATGGTGACTCAAAAGGATGTCCTCGAGAAGAGCGTTTGTCGTGACCAGTCAAAACGCGAGGAACCCGAACGAAGTTAGCACGGGTTAGTTAATTATAAATTCTTGCGAAGTTTATACCTTACTAGATACCGGTTCTACCCATTCTTTTATCTCTCTTGCTTGCGCTCAACGTTTGAACTTGATTACAGAGAAATTAGACTTTGACCTATTTATGGAGACTCCGTTAGGAGAAACTTTCATTACATCTATTGTTTAGAAATCTTGCTTGATTCAGGTTGGCACTATCACATTACTTGTTAACCTTATTTCTATAGAGATATTTGCTTTTGATGTGATTTTAAGGTTAACTACTCATCATGCCGAAATTGATTACTTTCCTAAGGTTGTTAGTTTTCATATTCCTAAGCAACCTGTTATTTGAATTCAAGCAATCAAACCATTGTAGTCAAACATTTTAATATCAAGCCATGAAGTTATTCGTTTATTACGGATGTCAAGTTTTCTTAGTCCATGTTATGGATTTGAATAAAGACACGTCAGATTTGAATAATATTCCTGTTGTTATTGATTTTTCCTGACGTATTTCCTGAAGAATTTCTTGGCTTACTCCCGAAGCCTAATATTAAATTTTGTATCGACTTTGAACCCGGTGCAAAACTCATTTCTAAAATCTCATATCGAATGGCTCCTATTGAACTTCAGGAGTTAAAAATTCAACTATAGAATTTGGTACCTGAGCCTTTATCTGGTGACTTTCTTTGTGGAATGCAAAGCGGCCGACTCTCCGTAGGGGACACCATATTCGTGCGATAGTAAACTGATAGGTGTCATTGTAACGTGCTATCCAAGGTTGGGATATGAGTCACAGTTGAGAACAACCTAAGTCGGTAATCGAAATACGTAGCTTTCTAGGCTTAGTTGGTTATTATCGAGATTCGTTGAAGGATATTCTCGAATCGCTATTCCATTAACGCAGCTGACTCGTAGAGATACAAAATTCGAATGGAGCAAGGAATGTGGGAAGAACTTCGAAGAACTCAAGAGGAGACTCATTTCAAAGACATGTTACGACCATGCCATCCTCGAAAAGCGAACGTGGTAGGCGGCGTGTTGAGTAGAAGATCGTATACAAGTACGAAAGTACGATATTGTCAAAGAGTCATTTCAGTATAATTTACAAATAATAGAGATGGAGATGAAAACTCTAGGTACCCACGTGATGATATATACTGAGTATAATCAACTTTAATCGATAAAGTTAAAGTCGCTCAAGCTACACACCGGAGCTGATGAATTTGAAGAAGGAGGTGCAAGAAGTTGTTATTTCAAAAGCGAGAATCGGTGAGGTGAGGAAAGCTCAAACCTTCGATTTATTAATCCATTTGAAATTTTTGATCGAATAGGAACCGTGGCCTATAGACTCGCTTTTTCGCCAAGTATGACGCGCGTGTTCATAACGTTTTTCACGTATCTATGTTACGTAAATATGTGGACGACCAAACCACGTCATTGAGTTAGAACCCATGAGATAGCCAAGACTTAACGTCTGAGGAGGTACCTATCAAGATCTTGGATAGGAAAGAACATGTCCTATGTCTTTAGAGGTTATACCACAAGTTAAAGTTTTGTGGAGAAACCATGCTATTGAGGAAATGACCGGGAGTTGGAAACGAAATGAAAGCGAGGTATTCTCATCTTTTCAAACACTGTGTATCGTACGTCAATTTCGAGGACGAAATTTCATAAGGAGGGGAGGTTGTAAGACCCCAAATTATTAATAAATAAAATTTATTTTCCTCTATTTATTATTTTGAAATAGTAAGGGTTGATTTGATTAATGTGGATAGTTATGGGTAAAATACGCAAATATTTCGAATAAGCAAGTGGTTATAAAATATTCATTATTGTTTGGGGAATATTCGTTTGGTCGTGGAATATTCGTGATCGTTTGAGAATATTCGCATTGACGATAAGCGCCTTTTGTGGGCCCATAATGGAAAGCGATTGGATGAAGAAAACGACAAATATAAGTTGTTTATAAATAACTGGCGTAGTTGTTACTGAAGTATCTTGTTGGAATACCCGATGGTTAAAACACATTAATACGCGTTGTTGAAACAAGAAGATATACAGTATTGCACCAATTATTGATTCTTACGTAAGAAGGCACTACTCAATAATTGTTACAATAATTACTGCTCAAAGATTTTTATTTTATTGATTCAATAATTCTTTGCATTGATATTTTATATTATCGTTATTTCAATAATTGTCATTACATAATATTTTCTATTATCGAGCAATAATTCATATTATCCTAATAATATTATTGGATAACATTATTGGCAATGTCCGTAAAGTTCTCATCTAAGTAGAGGTTTGGTCACCTAATCATGCCGCCAAAGAAGGAGAAATCCTTATTGAAAGCCCCTACTTCCTCGAACTACCGCACGGTTGCGATCTTGTGATTCTGTAATATTATTTGTGAATAATTAATTATTGATTTATATGATGAAGAAAATATTGATTTTATGTGGATATAGATGGAGAAAATTTTAATGTGACAATTGTTTTAAATTAATATTTTATCTTTTTCTAATAAAATAATTCATTTAAATATATTATTTTAATAATATATTAACTATGATATTTTTATAATGAATGTGGGATATATGAGTATATGAGGAGGAAGAGTATTTTTGTGGCAATAAATGTTTAACACATATTTTGTGTGTTGGTGGACACAATTATTAATAAAAATTTGATTATAAACATAAAATCACCCGCTTTTGTGGATTTGGTCAATTTCTGCTTGGAATTTGGAAAAACTTTCTTACGCAAAGTTGTAGAGAATTGAATTTTCTATAATAAGATGCGAGATTCGAATTTTTTGATAAAAGAGATATTTATTATTAATTATTGAAGTTCAAGTTCAAATAATTGATTTTTGGAAGTTTTAATTATTTTAAATAAGAAAACGTTTTTATTACTTTTTGGGAGGTGGACTACATGTGTGGTCGATCTTGGATTAAGAAACATGTGCGTAGGAAGTTTTAGAAAATAATAATAAATATTTTAATAAATTTTCTACTTTGGTGTTCTAAGCATTTTCCTATAAATAGGGTGCTTAGGTTAGAATTGAAAATCACACCGTAAATCAAGTTTTCTCTCTATATTATCGAGCGTATTCTTGTGAGTATTTTGAGTATACTTTGAGTATTGCTATATCTGACGGTGCAAGTTCAAGTCATAGCCTATATCCTGTTTCAACTAGAAGTCTTGTCTTTCGAGGTAAGGGATGTTATTTTATTCAAAATGATATTATTTCTTTAATATCATTATGCCGAAATATTGGTTGGAAATTTTATCAAATTTGGAACTTTTTCATGCTAGAGAGTTACTATTCATGAGTTACTATTCACGAGTTACTATTCATGAGTTACTATTTACGAATTACTATTCACGAAGCGTGAAGATGTTTTTTGTGAAATTTCTATCTTTTGGTGTCGGAGTTACTATTCACGTATACGGCACTATTCACGATATCTGACACTATTCACGAATACTTGACTATTCACCAAAAATGAAATTTCTTCTTTTTGTCCAAAATATCTATTATGGATACTAGCTTTGATTGTATCCATGTTTTGATCATTCTTGAATTTTACTCCACTCTGATTACTTATGAAGTATTTTTGAACTTGGATTGTTTAAAATACGAATCCTTAATATTTGTTCTTTTGTTTCACTGGATTCGTTTCCTTGAAAATATTTTTCATCATCCTCGGTCTTAAATGATGATATTATTTGAATATCTTTGGCACCAGAAGTGCAAAGATGAATGATTTCTTGATGAATATCTTTGGCCCGTAGTGCAAAGATGAACAGGTGTTGAGATGAACATGACCGACTGATTAATATCTTTGGCCCGTAGTGCAAAGATGAACATGTGTTTAGATGAACATGACCAACTGATGAATATCTTTGGCCTGTAGTGTAAAGATGAATATTTGATTCCAGATATATATTGATTGATGTTACAGGGATAAAATATCGACGGTGAACTTTTAAATTCATATATAGAAGATAGTAGTTTGCATTCTCTACTTAACTCTTCTAATGAATTATTATTTCCGCTGCGAAGATTGATTTAAAACTGGTTGTCTATTGTATTCTATTAGATTTTTTTCTGTTGGAGACTAACGATAATTTGTTGTATATTATCTTAGTCATAATATTCTTTACTGGGCTAGTTGAGCTCACCCTTTTCCTTTTTGTTCCATTTTTCTTCTCAGGAGGCGAGAATGTAGCGAGTACTAGTCGAGGTATGGAATGAAGGTTCTAGAGAGAGTTGTTTAGTAGTCCTCACCATTTTTCTAAAATAATGTATCAATAATTATGATGGGGATATATTTGCGTGTGGATATTGTCTAGATGGCAATATCTGTATTTAAACTCACAGTTTATATGTTGTAATAATAAAGTTATAGTTATTTCTGTACCATGTATTTGGCGACTCAAAATGGGTTGGATGGAATGGACCTATTTTGGGGGCGTCACACACACACACACACACATATATATATATATATATATATATATTACAAGATTACTAAAATAAGAACATTAGATGAAGGGGGGTTAAGTAGGCTAAACAATGATGCAAAGTTAAAGATTTGTCGAGAAGGATCTCTAGAGTCTTTCTAAGTCTGCTTTGAACTAAATGAATCCGATTTCCTTTTATAGAACAAGGAAACGAATCATTACAAGATTTACTATTACAATAACTCGAGGTAAAGTAAAAGTAAGAAACATTTTACTAAAGTAAAAGTACAAGTAAAAACATTTTACTAAAGTAAAGGAAAAAGAATCGCTTTCGGTGGAAAAGGCGTCTTCTTTGACTAATGCTATCGTGGGACCTGGATGCTTGATCGAAAAGTCACGCAGAAGATGCTGATGACAATGAATCCTGAGCGGTGGTGGACTCGAGGTCACGGGAGCGGTGACTAAGGTCACGAGCAGCGGTGACTAAAATCACCTCGAGTAGGTGTCTTGGTGATTGGAAATAGAGAATCACATCTTCACTTTGATTGATTAGAGATAGGCTCAAGAAAATGGATCTTGAGCATCCTGAAGAGCAACTGTGCCATAGGGGTCACAACTGCCTTCATAATCAGAATCATGACTAGAAATATCTCCTCCGGATCGAGAAGAAGCTTTGTCGACTCTTCACGAATCGATCAAGTCTTAAATGAATAGCATCAAGAAGACGCTTAACTTCGAATTAGAGTAATCGAAACATCTCGTGATCAAGCGGTGATGTAACCGATTTTGCTAATTCAAATTGCTTTTTTTTTCATGGAGGATGCAACAGCAGAGGTCGTAGTAATCGTATTGACGTTAATCGGGGAGGTAACAGAGAGAGGCGCGAAATTCTTTTTGAACTTGGCCTACTATTCATCGAACTCCAAATTTATCCCACCATTTAATTGAAAACTAATGCGAGACCCGAGAAATAGGAGAAAGAAAAGTCCGAGCCAGTCCCGATTCCTATGGACGACGGAGACCGAAAAACGAAGGACTTCTTGAGTGGTCAGAATTATATATTGCCATTTCAAAATCCAAGGGATTTTATATTTACTACAAAATATAAGGAAGACCGGAATTTCCTCATATTTGGAATGATAGTTACCGTGATGACAAAATGCTCTAATTGGGCAAGGAGAGGTTTAGGGAAAATGTCATGACTCAAATCAGTACCTTGTCCACCAAAGAATGAACCATTTGGTGAATTGACTTTTAAATTTGTGGTCGAACCGAAAGAACCACGAGTGACTATGATCATCATTTTGATGAAGCATGATTTTATGCCGTGCTTCAATATAATCATAATAGCAAAACGAACTAGATTGATTAGAAAGAGATCTCGAGATCCGATGGATGACTACTCCAATCGATGAATTAAGGACTTGTTTAATATACAATGAATGATAAAGGAGTTTTGATTTATCATCATTGGCATAGATTGGTTTTATGAAAACCGACTGCTTTCAATAAGGATATCTCTATAATAAACAAGTGACTTATATGGAGTCAAGGAGTAAAATGCCATCCCGAAGGAAAATCTTGGTTCTTAACCGAATAGGGTCATTTTTAGGTTTCATATTTAACTCAACATGAAATAAGTGATGATCATAAACCCAAGATAATCGTACAATCGGATGACTAGGTTTTGACGAAGTTCTTTGGAGCTTGACTAGCAAAAATATCAAATGGCTTTGGTTGACTAGCAAGAATCGAGGAGTAGGGCTTGGGGACCGTACTAAGCACCGGAATTTATTATGTGTCTGGGTGATCGGGTGAGGAACAACAGTTCCTTTGGTTGATTAATCGGTTGATTAATCTGACCAAATAGAGAAGCGGCCATGACTACGAGAAGATGAACCTCCTCGAACACTCATTTTGGTTTGTGATTGTACTCGTGTTAATAAATTCATGAGTGAGAAAATCTGGATTGAGTTATTCTCGCTTTTAATATATTCAATATCAAAATCAAAAATACTTAAAATTGCTTGCCATCTAGCGAATGAATGCTTAGAGGCGACGCTTTTCAACGCCTTTTCAAGAATAAATTTTATTTGATTTACAATCTATTCTAACTAAGAATTTCGATTTAATAAATCTCTCTCGGAATTTTTAATACATAAAACTAGAGATAAAATTTCCTTTTTAATAGTACTGTATTTTAATTGTGTAGAATTCCATGCGCCAGAATGGAAACGAACAATTTGTTCATTAGAAATAGGAGTCAATTTCTGTTTGAGTATGCCTCCGAATCCAATGTCGAGGCGCCGCTTCAATTATTTTGAATGTTGAATCATTAGAGATGCCAAGCGAGGCAAAACCTTAACATATTTTTTAAACTCACGGACGACGTAAGTATGAATGTCACCAAGGAGGAGGATTACTTTATAAGGCTACCGAAAGAGAGGCTTACAAATCTTCTTGAGGTCCTTGTAAAATCGCCAATATAATTGAAAGCGAGCCAAGAAACCTCAGAGAGTGATTCTTGTCGGTAATCTTATCTCGGGAACCTATTGGCCGAATTGAATAGCTCATCAATTGGCCGCGTGAGTCCATGATAGAGGATTAAACCGAGAAATCGACTTTAGTCAAAAAATGACTACACTTGGAAGGAGAAAGGACAAGACCATTGGTTTTAATCTGTTTTGAAGAATGAATTCAAATGTTTAATATGTTCTTCAATAGTCTTGGAGAATACAAGGATGTCATCGATGTAAACAATGATAAAATGATCAAGGGATTCAAAATGTTATTAAGAATATTCTCAAATTCATCGGGTGCATTCTTAAGTCCAAATGATCAACATTCCATTCGTAGTGTCCGAACGAGAGTGGTAAATGCAGTTTTGTACCTATCATCTGGGTGAATGGCAACTTGCCAGAATCCTGACTTGAGGTCGAATTTACTAAAGATTGTGGAGACGCTTAACCTACCAAGGAGATCATCCTTGTTGGGCAAAGGGTACCTAATCCACTCTAAAACTTTGTTTAATGGTTTATAATTAATGACTAGGCGAGGGACACCTCTTTCTTTCTCAGCTTCATTATTAATATAGAAGGCTGGACAAGACCATGGTGACTTACTATGTCTAATTAGCCCTTTACTGAGGAGATCATTGATTTCAATTTTACATAACTCCATTTGTTCATGACTCATTTGAATAGGCCTAGCCTTAGTAGGAATTAAATGCTCTTTAAATTCTTTAGCATAGGGTAACCTAACTGTGTGCTTCTTCCTATGCCAAAAAGCATTGGGAGAATCGTAACATAAGTTATTTATTAAATAATCTTTTAATTCTTTTATTTTTTCTTGAACTCACATTACTCTTAAGTTGGTCATCAACTTGTTGGTACTTAATTTCTTCTTTAAGAAAATTTAGGTGAGTAACTTTACAATTTAACAGATTTAACGATTTAGAAATTGATTCTTCTTGAATAAATTTTAAATCTCTTTCTTTTGGTTTAATTAAGAATTTAAATATAATTTTCTTTCCTAAATGTTCACAACTTAAACCTTTATTACTAGTGGTAAATGGATAAAGCAAATATATGAATGGTAAACCTAAAATAATTTTGTCAAGAAGATTATGAAATCTAAGACGAACGAGGTCTTGAAACACATGTTGTCCTGACAGATATGTACTTTAGGTAATTTGTACTTTATTTCCATTTGACTACCGTTAGTTGAATTTAATTTTTCACTAGTTTTCTTATAATATCTAGTGGGGATAATACCTTCTTGAATACAATTCAAGTCTCGCACAAAGATTCTACTAGAAGCGTGGAGTTGTCTTGAAAAGGTTTTATCAATGACTAAATTAATGGAAATATACCATTTTGAATAGTAATATCTTTAATTCTTTTAAGAGAGAGACCTTGAATAAAGAGATCGAATCTTTGGCAATAGATGACTCGGATCCTCGTGACATTCATCACTGTGAAGAAGAATCATTAATTTGAAGATCCGATTTTTATTGTCAATCTCTTTTCTTAAACTAGAAATCTCAATCTTTAAATTAGAAATCTCCTTTTTAAGTTTATTAACCTCTTGATTTAATTCGTGAAGTGTAATTTCTTTAATCGGAGATTTGAATCTTTCAAGAGTCTTATTTAAACCTGAATATGGGTTTTTCTTTAGCTCTAAGAACCTTGTCGGTGACCTTTTTATCTTTAGTTAATAAATCTTTTAATTGCTTTAGATATTGAGTTTTAATTCCGGATCGAGAAATTTACCGATTAGATCAACTAATAAGGAGCTTTCTTCTTCATCTTTTGTAATTACACTAACTCTTTTACGTGCAGCTTTTATTACAATCTTCTCGT
Organism: Panax ginseng; assembly: GCA_020205605.1. Taxonomy (NCBI): domain Eukaryota; kingdom Viridiplantae; phylum Streptophyta; class Magnoliopsida; order Apiales; family Araliaceae; genus Panax; species Panax ginseng. The sequence goes on from CM035131.1 coordinate 85,102,252, forward strand.
ATATATAGTGACTTCATTTTCACTATCAGAATTTACGTTGGATGAGTTGTTACTAGAAGATTCTGGAACATCAGAAGCTTCTTCATTACTGCTACTACTCTTATTGTCAATTCTCATTAATTCTAATAATTGTTCCGTATCTTCAGTTGAAATATTTAACTGAGCTAATTTTTGTTTAACTCTGCATTCACTTTTGTAATGACCTTTCTGTCCACAATTGTGACAGACAATTTTACTTTTATCAAATGTTTTTGATTTTTTATAAGATTTTTTCTTTGATGACTTAGGTTTATTATAATAATTATCTTGATTATTATTCTTATTTTTGATGTGAGTATATCTCTTCTTACGGCGTTTATGATTTTTGTGTGACTCAATATGTTTATCTTTATGTCTGTGCTTCCTTCTGGAGGGAGCCACCGGCGGTAAACCATACTGTTCACAAAATGTTCCTAACTCGTATTTAGCTTTATTTTTGTCTTTTCTAGCTTGTTTAGCTAATTTAAAATCAATGCACATTTTTAATCCAATTTTTGGATATGACTAATAATATCTCCATAAGTTAAATTATCATAATCAATATATCCTAGGTTTTGCTTAATTCTTCCCTAACTTTGTGAGCAAATAAAGATGGCAAACCATTAACGAATTTTTCTTTCCAAAATGGTTTATTACCGCTCATTTCTCATCATAACTCTAGAGGTAAATACATCTTTGTACCATCTAAAATCACTTAGAGTGGGACAAGTAAGATTATTAACCGATCATGAATTCTTTTCTAATAATATTGCTAGGGGTTCCAACAAAATGTTTAATTATGGTGAATATTAAAGTGTTAACTCCATCTGGAAGACCAATACCAAAGATCTTCATCAAAGATGGGATTGCCTTCTTTATCTCTTTGAATAGCATGAATTATGGATATTCTAATGTCTTCGTGAGATGTTTTTCCCACCAAGACCTAAGAATGCCAAAGGAATCCACTAGCTAATAATTCAACAATGTCCGGTTGAGACAAAGTGTTGAATTTAGTGATGTAATCATAGCTACTATAGACATATGATTTAGTTTATTAAGAATTTCTTGTTCACTAAATCCATCTATATTCCATTCATAAATTTTATTAGAGGATACCGAAAACTTGTTTATCTAGATTTCTTTCTTCAATTGTAAATCCGGAGGAGTTGGTCTTGAATACCAATTTCCGGTGATACTTGTGTTATTAACAGGTTAATTTATTTAATTGGTCATTAAGGTTTGAAATAGAAGAGTGGTCAGAAGAACTTTCATTATTATCATCGACTTCACCGATCAATAATGTGAATAGTTCCGCTTGGACCGGGTTCTGTTTTGAGTTTTTAAATAATTTTTCAATGGATTGGACCAATTCGTCATCTTTATTAGGTAAACTTAAATTATATCTGTTTTCTGGTAAATTTAGTAAAGGTTGTTCTATCTTTGAATCGGGTTTTTTGATAATACCTTCTTCAAATTTTTCTTCAATTCTATCTAGCTGTTTTCCTACCGTTGCTAGATATTGATTGCTAAAGTTTAATTGTTCAATTATTTTTTTGTCGTTATTAGTTCCGCTGTGTATTTTGAAGGGGCACAATAATGTAAGTGTTTTTAATCGGAATTAGAACTGCTTCTAATGGGGATGATCGGTGATACTTTGGATCTGCCTTCTTTATAATCCATAGTTTTACTAATAACATTGCATTTACCTTGATACCTGTATATACCAAATCATAAAAAGTGATGTTAATTTCTTCATTTTTGATAAATCTTTTTCATCTATTTACTATCTTATCTCTTTCCTTTTCAGGTTGGATGGGCGATCTAAATAGATGTCTTTTTTCTTTATTAGATTTTGAATTAAAATCTTTAACTAAGTTATCCCAATTTAACGTGAAATCCTTTTTAATGACTCTTAGTTGATTATGAATAGGGGCATTAAAATCAGACTGTGTGGGATAAACAGAGGATGCCGGGGAAGAAGAATCTTCATCTTCGACGGTATCGTTCTGAGTATAACAGGGATGACTAACTTGTCCTTCATTAAGAATACCTTTAAGTTTGATATCTTTAACAAGAGGATTACTTAGGACCTCAGTATCTCTTCTAGTGTGGATAACTGAAGGGACTGAAGAACTAGAAATATCTTCAATGATAACTGGTGATCTAAATACGCTCAAAACTAATTTTAACAGTTCCATCTGAAAATTGTTGGATATTTTCAATATTCAATAAATTGTTGACTATGGGTTCTTTGTGGTAATTCATTTGGTAAAGTCCATTGATTAGGTAAGTTAATATCCTTCCAAAGAATTGTTCTTGGGATCCGGATATTAGCATCGATGAGTTGAACTTTGAATTAAAACTGCTTGATCTTTTGGGCTTTTATTAAGAGCATGAACGCTCAAATTTGACTTCATCGCCTTATAATAAATTACGTAAATCAAAGCAATGGGTTGAGATCCTTCAATCATTTGAGTAATCTCTCTATCGCTTTTAATATTTAATGATAAGGCTTTAAATAAGTTTTGATCATCGAGACTCAAGGTGAAATCGGAAAGCGAAATGAAATGGATAGGTCCATTATGCAAACTTGCTTCCATTGCACCAATAATGCTTGGATAGTAATTTAAAAATCTAGCATCTCTAAGGCGGAGGTAGATTGATGAATTAATTCCTTTTCTATTAAGAGGTTTAACTATGACTTGAACAAGACCTATATGTATAAAATTATAACCCTTTTTTCTATGTTTTTAATAACTTCGGTGATAAAAGACTACAATTTTCGTATTCTTTGTTAATTGCATAAACTCTCTCAACAGCTTTTGACATTATAATCGGCTTTTAAATTTATCCGAAAATGTTGACCGATAAATTTCTTTGGGAGATACCTTAGGTATATTCCATTGTTTAAAACTTGATTAATGTTTTCATAATTATGTTCTTCTTGGTTCACTATATATATATATATATATATATATATATATATATATATATATATATATATTAAAATATTCATAATTATGTTATATAAATTTTCATAGTTAGTTTATATATATTTAGTTTAATGTGGAGATAGAATTTATCTAATACACAAAAAATATAACATAAGAATTAAAAATATCACAGCTAGATTTTGAACCTAAGACCTATAGGTTATTGGGCCATTAAGCTACCAGTGAGTCATTTTAATTTATTAGTTAACTAAACTATTGCCATAACTATTGCATATTTTTCTATACATGACTAGTGATATTATATAAATATTTATAAATAATAAAAATATTACATTTAATACTAAGGATATTACGCACAAATTATTGTAAAAAAAATGAATTATTTAATATAATTAAATATTTAACTTGAGATTACATAAAATAATAAGAACTTTTATTCTTAGACGGATGGAGTAACTTAAATCACGAGCATATTTTTAAGTCCAAAAATAAAACATAAAAAAAAAAAAGAATAGTAATGATATATCCCTAGCTATTCCTAGTTTTCCTTTTACCTTTTTTCCAAATATATTATAAAATTAAATTATAATACTATCAGTTCTAAGAGAAAACATAAAAGATGAAGAAAATTTTATTATGTTTTATGAACTAAAATAGAATAAAGTTATTTAAAATGACTTATAAGTCATTCCTAATAAGTTAGTTTGACCCATATTAATGTAATATCAATTTTATCCCTATTTTATTTATTTTTAAAAAAAAATAAATTTGTAAAAAAGAAGAGTAAGATGCAACGTCACTTTAATTGGTGTTAGAATTTTTATTTTTATTTTTTTATAGTTGAAGTCTTATATACTCCTTCATTTCCAACGCCGATGATAGAGAATAAACATAAAAAAATATTGATATTTGTAAACAAGTACAAGAGATCAAAGAAATTAAAAAAAAAAAAAGAGATTACAATGTCAGTTAAAGTAATGTTACATCTTACTCTTCTTTTTTATAAATTTACTTTATAATTTTTTTTAAAAAAAGTTACAATGCCGGTTAGTTTGACATTGGATCACATTTTTATTTTTTTCAATTTTTTTTAAAAAATAAAATCATTTAAAAAAAATTAAGATAATTTTTTTAAAAATTCATTTTTTAAAAAAATATTTTTAAAAGTGTCGTTGGTTGCCTTTCTGATTTTTAGCTAAAAAAAATATCCAAAAATTCAAAGCCATTTCAAATGGCGTTCAGTAGTTTTTTTCAAATTAGATGTGAGAGCCTTTACTCCCAACGGCAGTCGTTGAAATTTTTATTTTTAAAAAAATATTCATTTCAAAATAAAATCTTTTTAACACACTAAAAATTGATCCATCGAATTATTATATTGGGGTTCTATCTATATATTGACTTTATCTAAAGAATTCATTCAACAATTCAATAATTCAACACGTGTCATGTCTAATTAATGTTCCTTAAGACCCTTAACAAAACTGTCCAACTAACCTAACAAATGAGGATGAAAACAAACCCTAATTCATCTCCCTAAATTTTATATTTATAATCCCCTAAATCAATACAAATCTAAACTATTTTGATAATATCAACTGTTTTGATATTATCCTTTATAATTTAATTATTATTTAATAAATCACTACTTTATGCTATTAATTAATTTTTTGAATTTATAATATTCTAAATCACTACAAATCTAAATAGTTAATAGCATAATGTTATTCTCTTAATTTTTAGATTTATAATCCCTAAATCACTAAAAATCTAAACTGTTTTGATATTATCCTTTGTAATTTAATTATTACTTAATAAAATCACTACTTTATCTCAACACTACCCCAAACAATGTATATTCATCTGTTTTCTGGGTAAAATTTGATCATCGCACAACAATTTTCCATGATCTTATTATATTTTAATTTATTAATTGCACGTACACATTTATTATTAAAAAATTGAATAATCCTACCGTAACGCGGGAGTTTGTATTCAGTTAATTCTAAAATTAAATAAAAAGACATATGTCAAAATTTAAGTGGGAGGACACAAGAGAGACAGAGAATTTAGAGACAGAGGATATGCTCTCCTACTAGAACTCGTATTTACTTAGCCAACCTGATAAAGGAAATGATATGTATTGGTTTGGTTACATAGAGATATGTGTAAAAAGTGGAGAACTTATAATTAATATCAATATTAATAACTAATAAATTTTGTAATTGTAATTTAACCTAAAATGCTAGTTTGCAATTATAATTCAGTATAAAATAGGTCTCCTTGAGAAATTAGAAATTACTTTACATAACTTTCAAATGCCCACAATAATACCAGACCTCAAGGCCCATTTTACTTCCTATTATAAGCTTTAAGGTCTCTCGGATTCAGCCTTCAGTCCACTTATACCCCTCTCAGCCCGATAAATCATTGAGGACAATACCGTAAACATGCACACACCATACTTCCGATAAGAACCCTAAAACCAAACCTATTCATTTCACATCTCAGTCGCTGAGATAATACACACAGTAACCGTGTGCGTCTGAGAGAGTCAATCGGTCCAACATGACGACAAGGTTCAAAAAGAACAGGATGAAGAGAGGTCACGTGAGCGCCGACCACGGTCGTATCGGTAAGCACCGTAAGCATCCCGGTGGTCGAGGAAACGCCGGATGAATGCCCCACCACCGGATCTTATTCGACAAGTACCATCCGGGGTATTTCGGGAAAGTGGGAATGAGGTACTTCCACAAGCTCCGCAACAAGTTCTACTGCCCTATCGTTAACATCGACAAGCTCTGGTCGCTCCTTCCTCAGGAGGCAAAAGACAAGGCTGATTCCCAGAATGCCCCCGTGATCGAGGTCACTCAGCAAGGATACTTCAAGGTTCTTGGTAAGGGTGTTTTGCCGAGTTCTCAGCTGATCGTTGTGAAGGCCAAGCTCGTGTCGAAGACCGCGGAGAAGAAGATCAAAGAATCAGGTGGCGCCGTTGTTCTTACTGCTTAGGTTTGAAGTTTAATTATTAAATTTCTAAGCTTTAAGGTTTTAGAAGTTTTAAGATGTATCTTATTGGACCTTTTTGTAATGCTACAGTTTTTTTTAAATATCTTTTGTTTAATGGTGAAAGGGATATGGTTTACTTGATTTGTGTGTTTGATTGGATGGCTGCATGATGTGATTTAATTTGAGGGGTAATTTGCCACAATAGTATTCTCAACATTTTCATGAGCTGAAATGACCTCAAATTCAGAGTAATTTCATGAGAAACAGATTGGTTGACTTGATCAAAATGTAGATATTGTTGTGGTTTTGGTCTATTATTAGAACACTAACATGGACGGTGGGATTTGTCTCATTGTTAGATAGATTGTGTTTTATTGTCATAGTATAATACATGTATGATTAGGTCAAAATCTTGATTGTGGGCCTGATATTCTCTTTAAGTTTTTAGAACTAAAAGTTCAAAGTAGGCGTGTCTAGGTGTGATTAGTGAGTGTAGTGTAGCTAGCTCTTTTGTAGGGAAATTAAATTGAAGTATAAACAAAACAAGACAGTTCTTTGCATTTTATGCAAATGATGTTGCTCAGTAGGAATCTATAAGTATCAAGCAGCATGTTTGTCCAAATAATAATAGTAATAAAATCTAAGGTAAGTACCATCAATTTGTAGAGGATAATCTGGTGTAGAGTTACATGTTCCTGTAAGTAGTAAATTTAATGCCAATCCAGTGGACTTGTTCTCTTCAATATTATCTGTTCTACTGGTCATCAGTTCACATCTTCAGCTTAGGCATCTGTGTTCCATCCCCATTGTTTTATTATGTCTCTCTGGCGATATAAGCCTCAGGCCTGTATATTGAACTAGATTAATTTAGTTGTTTTAAGGCGGTAGAGAAATTAGTTTTTCTCTACTTTAAGTTTTAGATATTTTGGTAGCCAAGAGAACCATTTCTTCTTGATGTTTATGCTGAATTAATCAATCCTGCAATGAATAGAATTTTGTGTTAGTTTATAATTTCTATCTCCATTATAAAGGAAAGTTCATGTTAATCGCAATGTTGTGTTCTTTGATGTAAGTCCTTTCAAGCCAATTCTATATCATTCTTTATTGTTTCATATAGAATTGTAAATTTTTAGCCTGATTTCCAAACACACTAATGTTGTTTTGGTTACAGATCAACATGAGAGGCCTTGATGGGATCCAAGGGCCAGTTTATGTCGGAACTGGGTGTGTCTTCAACAGACAAGCATTGTACGGCTATGATCCACCGGTGTCTGAGAAGCGATAGAAAATGACATCTGACTGCTGGCCTTCATGGTGCTGCTTCTGTTGTGGTGGTTCAAGGAAGCCAAAGTCCAAGAAAAAGGTACTCAAAGCTTTGCTTGGCCTTGGTGGAATTTATAGCAACAAGAAGAAAATGATGGGAAAGACTTACTCTAGAAAATCTTCTGGACCTGTCTTTGATCTTAAAGGGATAGAAGAAGGGCTGGAAGGCTATGATGAGTTGGAAAAGTCCTCCCTCATGTCTGAAGATTTTTGAGAAACGTTTTGGGCAGTCGCCATTTTTTATAACTTCTACTCTAATGGAAAATGGTGGCCTTCCAGAAGGGACTAACAGTGCTTCACCGATTAAAGAAGCCATTCATGTTATTAGTTGTGGATATGAAGAGAAGACTAAATGGGGCAAAGAGGTGAGTAACATTATACTATTATGCAACTCTTACATTTTGATAGAAGTTCAACAACAAAAATGCACACATTTGTACTAGGGACCAAAAACAGACTAATTTCTGCTGATTCTTTTTTCACTCCAAAATATTGAATCTCAATATTACAGCTTTCTATCAAATTTTCCACTTAGTGCTACTAGTTGATTACTTGTTTTATGTAACAGATAGGATGAATTTATGGTTCAGTCACAGAAGATATTCTAACAGGGTTCAAGATACATTGTAGAGGGTGGAAGTCAGTCTACTGCATGCCAAAAGACCTACTCATACATGGAAGTCAGATTTCATCTCATTTAGTGACGCTTAGTACATGCTTGAGATGGAAGTCAGATTTCTTGTAGTCAGATTTTCCACCCTTAGTCATACATGAAATCTGACGTAGTATATGAAATACGAAAATGTTTGTTGCTGATTTTCCGCCCTTAGTCATATGAAAATGTTTGTTGCTAATATTCTTGTAGTCAGATTTTCCACACTTAGTACAAGAAATCTGACGTAGTACATTTTCCCCTTGGTACATGCTTGAGATGGAAGTCAGAAGACATCGAGCCTTAGTGACGCTTGTAGAGGGTGGAAGTCAGAAGGAACGTATTTTTTTCCGTTGTCAAAAGTAATACATATATGTAGTGGATGATTTTATTAAGTTAATAATATTTTAGTTTTTTTTAATTTTTGTCATTATTTGTTATGGGGACATTGAGCCAGTCAGGTACACAAAAAGAATGTCAAATTTTGATTTGGCAACAATATAATTCGTTATCAAAACATTGAACAAGTTTTAATATAGCAACAATTTTTTATACATTTAGCAACAAATTTTCGTTGTTAATGACATTAAAAATATAATATTTGACAACGAAAAATTAACCTAATAACAACGGAGATGATATTGTTGCTAATACTAAAATAAAAGGCAACATTTTTTTTATCGTTGCAAATTATATTAACTTTCGTTGCACATATATAAAGAAATCTAAGAACATATAATGTCATTGCTAATCGACGACTTTCGCTATATTGAAAAATAACCAAAGAATAAATATTTTCGTTCTTTGATTCAAAGATAATGTCGTTGTCAAATAATATAATCAAGAATAAAAATCGCTAAAAAAGTTTACATTCAAAGAACGAAAGCAAGCTTAGGCAACAATTTTCATAATTTACTGCAACGAAAAATGTCGTTGCAAAATGGTGTTAATTGCAACGAAAATGCATGGTCGTTGCAAAAAAAAAAAAAGAGTTTATTTCATTGCCAATTAGAAGGATTTTACAACGAAATGAGCTTTTTAGCAATGAAAGTTTAATTATTCTGCAACAATATATTTTGTTGCTAAAGGATCGATGTCTCTGTACGAAAGTCAAATTTCGTTGCAAAATGTATTACTTTTGGCAATGAAAAAAATACGTTCGTTGCGGAATAATTAGCAACGCTCATTGCGCAACGAAAGACGCAACGATAGTAAAGTCGTTGCCAAAACCCTTTTGCAACGAAATTTGGCACCTTTTGCAATGAAAATCGGTTGTTGTTGAAACCCCATTTTTTTGTAGTGTATCGAATCACGAAATATCTGTTGACTCGACAAAGATTGAAACAATTCAAAGTTGGGAGAAACCAAAGTCAGGGACCGAAGTACGTAGCTTTCTAGGCTTAGCTGGTTATTATCAGAGATTCGTGGAAGGGTTTTCTCGAATTGCCACACCGTTAACTCAGATGACTCGAAAAGATACAAAATTTAGTTAGAGCGAGGAATGTGAGAAGAGTTTTCAAGAACTCAAGATGAGACTCATTTTAGCACCTGTTCTGACAATACCATCTGGTTTGGAGGAATTTTTCATCTACAGTGATGCTTCAGGCAGAGGGTTAGGATGTGTTCTCATGCAACATAGAAAAGTCATAGCCCATGCTTCACGACAACTCAAAGAATATGAGAGGAATTATCCTACTCATGATCTAGAGTTGGCAGCAGTCGTTTTTGCGCTTAAAATCTGAAGGCATTACCTGTATGGGGAGAAAGTAAAGATCTATACGGATCATAAAAGTCTCAAATATTTCTTCACTCAAAAGAAATTCAACATGCGAAAACGACGTTGGTTGGAGCTGTTGAAAGATTACGATCATACCATTCAATACCATCCTAGAAAAGCGAACGTGGTAGCTAACGCGTTGAGTAGAAGATCATATGCGGGTACAAGTGCGATATTGTCAACGCAAAGGCCCATTTTTTTATAACTTACAAAGAATGGAAATAGAGTTAAAGACTACAGGGACCCACGTAATGATAGCAAATATGTAACAACCCGATATTTTCTATACAAATAAATTAAAAAATTTGCGTATAAATTTTTTATTTTAAATATGGGGAATATGTGCCAAGATAATGAGTATATATATTTATGTGATAAATAAAAATATGAATATTTACAAATAATTTTATTTTAGAATTATTGATCATTATAAATTATATTCTTATCATAATTAATTTTATAGTAGAAATGTTTTATTAATTATTTTTCATGAAAATATAATCATATATTATTTATATAATATATGAAATGATTTTTAGAATTATTATAATAATTATTTTATTATATGAATTTTGTTCGTATTATTAAGTTAATTATTTTAACTTAATTAATAATGTTAAGTATGATGAGATAAATAAGATATGGAATCTAAACCCTAATTTTTTTTGATTTTGATCAAGACGTTAGAATAATAATATAATATTAATTATATTTCGATTTTTCAGTGCTATAAATATGTATTGTATATGTGGACCGATAAGGGTTGGTCAATTATGGTGTTATGTGACAAACCCTTGTATTACTGTATGAAACCCTAATTATAAATTTTAGGAACTAATTTTATTTTATTTTAAACCCTAAATGAAAGCTTCGTAACCTAATTATACATTAAGTGAGACAATTAAATAACCTAAGGGTTATGGTAATAAGGAAAAGTTAGTATTTAATATGTATACTAACTAAAGTGGATAATCTTGTTATTTCAAGTGACTAATAATTTTAAACATATTTCTAGTAAACCTAATTAGGTTATGAGTTAAAGTCACATGTATAAGTAATTAAATTTCATAAGTTTGGGAATGGAAACCCTAAATAAATAATTTGGGTAACATATATTAAAATTGTTAGACTATGTTCATTAAATGGCCCAAAACAATTAAAGGAGAAGCCCAAAAGAAATAAAATGCAAATCAATACTTAGCCCACTTGATTAAGAGTATTTTAGACTTTTGATTAATCAAATTTGTGCATTAAAATAAAAATAAAATGGAGAAGATAATGGAGCAAAGTGACCGGCCATATTAGGCCTTTTAAGGCAACAAAGTTAAGCTAATCAAGTTCCTTAATTAGTAACTCTTACATCAAGTACAAGTGTGTCAATCTCCCATTGGTAGAAAATCTACTTAGCACCCTTAATCACATGATTAGGTTTAATTGAAAGAGATAAGGTGAAGCCTTTTATCCAAGGGACAACAAAAGTATGGGGGATATTAGTTAATCACCTCATTTCATTTTGCTAGACATTTCATTTCTATTATTCTCCTTCTATTTTTCTCTCAAGCTAGCAAGTTATAGAGAGGGAAAAGAGAGAGGGGTTCGGTTTTGAGAGAGAGAGAGAGGTGTGCTAATTTGTTTAATGCACCCTAAGTTTATATACTACTTTGGTAAATCAAGGAAGGTTGCTACTAGATCAAGGTATAACCTAATCTTCATCTTCTTCTTCTATTTTGTGTTATAGCTTGATTTATTGGGGTTATGAACTAATACTTAAAATACCCTAGTTCTACATATCATCATATATGGGACTAAGTATCTTGAGTGTTAGATCAAAAATTTAGAGGAAGAAAATGAGCATATGTTCTCCTAGGGGTTAAACCCATGTTTTTCTTCCACTAAATCTTGTGTAACTCAAGTTTTACAACTTGGATTTGTGATCCGTCGAAGGGGGCTGCTAGATACATGAGTTATCTAGTAAACCCAAGTGGTAGAATACAAATCTAGCAAGTATTGAAGCCATGGGGACTGTTTTCCCCAAAATAGTCCACATAGAGAATTAAAGTTTTAAAACCCTAAAAAGCTACTGTCCCCATTTTTCTTAAGGCTGTTTTGGAAAGTTTCAAGTCTTTTAAAAATCTGGGAAAAATCACAGAGGTACCTTAAGAAGTTATCTACGTGTAGGAAGAAGAACGGACACGTTTCAATTTATAGGTTGTGCGTAATGGCTATTTCCGTAAATGACTCCTAAATATTAACACCCGCATTTCTCACAGTGTATACATGGGAAAAATCTGAAATTTTTACAGTATGTTCATATATGTTATGGGAGTATACCATGAAAATTTTAGAATTTTCTAAGCAAAACTCGATTTATCAAAAATGAAGCAAGATCTTAGTGTTTTGGGCACTTTAAAATTAGTAAATCACTTTCTAAAATTCCAAAAAGATTTAGGGATCATTGTTGGGTCATATACTGTCTAAACCCAGAGAAGAAGAATTTTTGAAATCAGCTTGTTATTTTTCCTAAAAATGATGATGCTATGAATAAAAAGAAATAAATAATTAAATGATATCTTAAATAAGAAAAATATGATTCTAATGCTTGAATACTCCTAATATATAATATTATGACTATTTTAGGGCATTTTGGTAATTTATAATAAGAAATATTATTTATGACCTTTTATGGATATTAAATAAGTGATTTTGTAAAGGGTGAACAATTAGAATAAATTGTTTATTGATCAAATAAATTATTAAAATGTTATTATGATATTAATAATATTAGAATATGATATTGTTAAGTAAATAAAAATATTAAGATTAAAGCTTCATTAAAATATTATTAAATGATTATTAATATTAGATTAAAGTATTAATCTTAGATTAAAATATTATTAAAAGATTAATAAAATTAAATTAAAGTATTATTGGATGATTAAAATATTATTAAGTAAATAATAATATTCTAGATTAAATAAAATTAGTAAAGGAATAAAATATTATTAAATGATTAATAATATTAGTAAATAAATAAAATATTAATACTATTGGTAAATGAATAAAAGTATTATAAGTAAGATATTATTAAAGTAATAATATTAATGCATGATTAAAATATTATTAAGAGTATTAATAATATTAGTAAAGTATTAAAATATTATTAGGATGTTAATAATATTAGTAAGCGAATAAAAGTATTATTAGTGAACTAATAATACTAAGAGGTGAATTAAATAATATCAAGATTACTAATATTAAGTGAATTAAAATATTTTAAGTTATACTTAATGACTTTTAACATTTTAAGAAATAGCACATTAATATTTTAAATGTTTCAAAAAATCATTTAAGGTTAATATAAATGTTTTAAAAATATTTTGAGTTATTATAAATGACTTTAATATTTTGGCAATGATTTCATTAATAGTTTAATAATAATTAAATGATAATAGAATTATTTGATATTTGAATCATTTAATAATGATTTCGGTGTTTGAAAATTCATGATAAATTAATAAATGTTTATTAAGTCATTTAAAATAATATAATGATACTTACTTTACGATATTGAACGTTGAATAGAGTCTTAGACTCGATAATTATCCGATAAAGTCAGCTTGCAGACACCAACATATTTCAAAAATTGATCTGGACTTAGATATTTTGACTGTATTAATGTTTGTTTGTGATGCAATGACTATTGAACATGTGTGATAATGTGATTAGGTTATGTGCTGACTGCGAAATGTAGTACTATATGTTATAGTATATTATTCTAATCGAACGAATGATCTGATTAATGATAGGTCGTGATATAAAAGATAAAACTAAATTGGGTATTGTAAGCAGCGCATCAGGCAAGTATCCTAACTTTGCATTTTTTTTATGCAATGGACCTGGGTAAGAATGTTTCAGAATTATATTATTACTGTACAGATTATGAATCCTATATTATATACGCTCATTGATTGTCAACATGTTAGTATATGGTAATTCAGATATATATTCTGTTCGTTAATTTCTATAAATGGTTATACAAGTGTCCCCACTTGGATAATCATTGCATTTAATCACATGTTGATACACCTTTGTTAATTACCCGTATATATATATATATATATATATATATATATATATGTTGAATTATAGATTATTGTTGAACAAGATAAAACCTTATTATTATCCAACCGAATTGCCTTGGTTTGGAACCCCGACAAGTATGAACATCCCTTACACGGGAAAACTTTTATAGACCCAAGGTGGACAGAGTGAACGATAACATCGTTCTTGCATGTAGTATTGATCAATACAGGGTACAACGGGCTGATTACCCCCATACCCGTAAGTTATGACGGTTTACATGATGAAGTTCTGCTTAACCTTTTCAAAATGAAAACAATGTTCATAGATGTCCCCTTAACCCTATTTATAGTCAAGACGTAGTTTCAAAATTTTGAAAGAGGGTTGTTATGTTATTATTATTTGCGGTTCAGATTACTTCACAACTATTGATTTGTTGTAGAAGGGTAGTATAAAGAAAACATTTAAATTCTTTCAGCTTATATATATATATATAATTGTTATTAATTGCTGGGCACTCAAATGCTCATTCTTTCTTAATTTAAATATTTTCAGCTAAGTGTGAACAACCTGAAGGCTCTGCTAGAAACAAGGGAAAGGGAAAGGTTGCTGAATGATTTCGATGTTATCTTATGTAATAGTTTAATATTATTAAGACAACGTTATATATTTATTATCATGTATTGTAAGGAATGATTAAATGTTACGTACTTGGGAGCTAGAATCTGATAATTATGTAAATTAAGTTTAATATTTAAATTATTGTTATTATTATTAGTATTATTCCGCTCATAGAAATGGTATCGTGAAGCACTGAATTCGGGTTTCAAGTACCCGGATTCGGGGGCTTTACAGGTTGGTATCAGAGCTATAAGCATGAATTTGCGAAGAGCCCCAAGCCTCTCGCTGGTGATTTCCTTATGTGGAATGCACCGAACCCAGACTCTCCGTAGGGGACGCCGATTCAGTCGGTGGCAAGTTAATAGGTACCCTTGTAAGGTGCTATGGTTGGAAGCACCATGAAAGTTACAGGTTGGCATCAGAGCTTAGGGTTAGAAACCTTAGGTGGGATAAACCTTAGGCTATAACCTTAGAACAGAGGAAAACGTTGAAAATATAAATAACTCATATAGAGTTTATAAAGAGATGAATTGACTAAATTCATCGTCAAACAAAATAAAAGATAACTTATATAAAACTATTATTTGTCAGTGTGTATATACTATATGCTAATCGGGATAATTTATGTGTGTAGATGTCCGTGGAAAAGGCATGTTATATGCTTATAGCATGAAGAAGGATCAAATCCATACCCCAGAGCTAATATCGAAGCCAATAGTCAAATAGAGGCTCACAATGAAAATAACTCGATTTAAGTGGTTATTGTAGAAAACGTAGTACCGCATCCTGGAGATGGTGGAGTGACAGATAGTGATTCGAGACACTAAAGTTAAAGTCAACAAGCATCAACAGAGGTGCGAGGATCCGAGGAACAAGGTTTCTTCTCTAGAAAAGCTGTGAAAAATAGAAAAGTTGTTAAATAGTCAACTGCGTCAGGCGTTAATAGAAACAATGGAAGAACAAGATAAGCTTAAAATCCAAATTGATCAGATGGGAGCCACAAGCAACACATCGTGTGTAGCTCCGAGCAAAAACGGGAAAAGAAAGATAGAAGACATGACTTAGGAAAATCCAATAAGAAGAAAGGGAAAATAATATGTTACCTTTGTGGCTATGAGGGACATACCACTCTGTATTGTCCCGACTATAAATTAGGAGCATATTTTATTTGTGGGATAGAAGGTCATCAGGTGAAAGGTTGTCCAAGAAAAAGGCGTAGTGAATAGATAGTATAGGTTCTATTGTGTAGGTCTGTTTAATGTTAAGTATGTTTGTGTAATGTAATGTTCCCAACTTTTGGTATTAGTCAAGGCTGTAAATCTTGACTTTTGTAGTCACAAAGGGATGAATGATGTTTAAAGCAGTATGTGCTATGTGTTAGGTTTGTAATATTCATGAACGCAATCAAATTGCATAAATAAGCGGAAACGTGGAAAATCAGAGTTTTAAAAATTTTACAAACCATATACCCGGATCACCCTTTATGAACAATTATTAATTAAACGAAAAAGAAAGAACAAGAATCATACCCTTGAAGATTCGAGCTTCCTCAGGTACAAGTTCACCTCCAATCCTTTTCGCGTTCAACTTGAATCCACCGGGTTTGGTTCCTTCCTTTGATCAACGTTAGCCACCCAAGTGTTTGGCCTCTAGAGGTGATCCACCAAGGAAGAAGAAAGATTCAAGAAGATGGGTGTTTAGCAAAACCTTAGTTTTTGTATCTCATAGAAAAAGGTGTACTCTCCCAACTATTGAAATTACGTATTCTATGAAAACGCTGAGCCCTTACCCATAATAAGACTCTCTTATTTATAGATGTAGGCAACCCTCCTTAACAATTAAGAAATTGGTTTTATTTTTTAATTAATTAAAACTTTAATTAATTAGGCTCCTAATCTTATTAGGAATAATTAATTAAACTTTTAATTAATTAGCCTCCTAATCTTATTAGGATATATGATAGTACTTTTATTAATTAATTCCCAAACTCCTTTAGGAATTAAATAATAATAATAGTAATAATAATAATAAGACTCCACTTATTAATTTATATTTAATATTTCAAAAAAATTAAATAATAAATATTAAGCTATTTAATTTATTCTATCACCATAGATTAAATTGAATATACTTAACTTATTATTACAATTATGTCATTTACGTCTTAAATAATTATTCTTCCTTTTATGGTGTGACCCTTTAGGTTCTCCATATTAAACCGGTTGTGAATAAATCAATTAGAACAATTCTAATCTTATTTAAATAAATAAATTAAAATATTAATTTATTTAAATAAATAATATTTATTCTACAATAGGGATAAGCCTCCCTAGCGATCAACGACTTTTCAGATAATATATATTTCAACATTAATCATAAAAGAACCTTTAAGTAAATAGTTACCGTACAATTCAATCATTCCACCATACAATGTCCCAATTAAATATAAGACATGGAATTACTGTCAAGTTTTATTTTATTTAATTATATGTATTTCGATCCTTAAATGCACAACCCCAAATAATGAAAATTAGAAACACCTTTCTAATTTCATTCTGCCTTGGCCAAGGACTACTGGGTTGTCATTTATCGAATTACATAGGACATTTCTCTTCTTTTACTAGAAGTGGTAGATTCTTTATTGATCATACATTATCTCCATGTACAACTTATTATACTCAAGCATACCCTTTGATATACCCTAAGGGTCTCAAGGAATAAGTCAAAGTATAACTCATCATACACAAGATACTATGATGATCTCAAGTCCAAAGATCACTTGTACTACTATTACTACAAGAATTCCTATTGACAGGCAAATAAAACTCCATTAGGTATTCCTTAGCGAGGCACGTTCAGTGAACTTATTCTCTAATAAACACCTACATACTTGCTTTAGTCTCTCTACATAAATGATCATGAGATCAATTATCCTCATCCAATGAGCAAGCAACGTATGTACCAATCTATCTGGATTCACTAATCCCCAATTTAGTAATCCAACGATTGAGAACTATTTTAGTTTTAAGCTTTCTAAGAATTTAGATCTCATTAGAATGATCATCATCATTATTCTAAAAGCATTGCTTAAAACTATGGGTTTATCACATATTATAAAACATCATCATGTAGATAATTAAAAGTCTTTAATAAATTAATACTTTTTATTAATAAATGAATAAGATTGTTACAAAGTATATGCTTTATCATCAAACATGATTGGCTTGTGTGCATACTACTTTCAATCTCTCACTTGCACTAAAGCCAATCGTCATGGTATCTCATACCCTTCTTCTCTAAGTGACGATTATCCTGCTATTGGATAAGCTTTAGTAAATGGATATGTAATGTTGTTCCTGAGAGTCCACTATCTTTATAGTGATTTCCCATCTTTCAATGATTCCATAATAAAATTGCAGTGCCACAACACATGTTTAGATCCAAGATGAGACTTAGGAACTATTCCTAGTTCTGTAATGAACTTTTAATCCAAACAATCAACTTGCAGCTTCATTTATAGCTATATACTTTGTCTTTATAACTAAACCAACAACTCTTTGCTGTTTGAAACCTTTCCAATTCACTGCACCATCGTTCAAGGTAACACTTTACCTTAAAGTAGATTTTCTTTTGTCTTGGTCTGTCTGAAAAACTTGAGTTTGTTAAGCCCTCTAGTTTTAATTCAGACCCACCATGAATATGATCACATCCTTAGTGTCGGTTAAGTACTTTAAGATGTTTTTCACTGACTCACAGTGAACTTCTCCAGAATATGACTGATCAACATCAGGTCATGTACATTTCATTGCATACACGATAGTTACTCATGTGATCTCTCTTTTAGGAGTTTATGGGGACTATTAAGAGAGATACACTCCAGGGCTCATCAACATGAGACATCTCTTGGAGTTTGCCATGCTAAACAAATTTAGCATCAAATGAATATACGTTTCTTGGGTTAAGTCGAGCATCCTCTTGAATCTATCTATATAGATTTTATCCCCAATTAAGATACTCTTCCCAAATAATTCATGGAGGAATGTTTAGACAATTTTATCTTTACTGATTGTAGCATTAGTATGTCATTCCTTATCCGTAGTATATCAACATATAATACCAGGAATGTCACGGCGCTCCCACTGACCCTTTTGTACACACTAAGCTCATTCTTGTTTTTGATAAAATCAAACTCTTTTGATTGTCTCATCAAAACAAATGTTCCATATTTGAGAAACTTGTTTCAATCCATTTCTCTGAGTGTCTATAACTCTTCCCTCATCGTATGTAACTGGATAATCATTTTCTATGATGCGTACCTCATCATCATCATCCATGATGAATCCATACGTCCCAGATATCTTCAAAGATTATTTCGATTTATTTATCTTGTGCAGTGTACAATAGGTCTATCTACAAGTTCCTCTTATTTGACTTATAGTGTTTATTGGTTCTTAAACTCTTTAAGATTCTATTATTCTCCCACTATCCCCTTCAATGATAAACATCTTTATCTTAGAAGGCAGCGTGTTTCGCAACAAACACCTTTTGCTAAGTAGGATTATAGAACATATACCCTAAACTTACTTTAAGATGTCCCACAAATTTGTACTTGTCAAATTTTGTCCCAAGCTTATCCTTTGAAAATTTTTCACATAAGTTGGACAACCCCTTATCTTAACATACTTAAGATTAGGAATCCTCCTTATCCATAACTTTTGTGGAGTCTTGGGGCCAGATTTTGAGGTTATCTTTTCCGTAGATATGCAGCCATTTCTAGGGTATGACCCCAGAAGGATACTGGAATGTCGGTAAAATCATTATAGACCGCACCATGTCCAACAAGGTACAATTTTTCCTTTTAGATACATCAATCAATTATTGCGTATCAGGAGGCATCCATTATGAGAAAACCATTTGAGATGATCTAGAAACTTATTGTACAAGTATTTATTCTTTGATCTAATCAAAGAAACTTAATGCTTTGCCAATTTGTTTCACTTATGAATTCTTTGAACCTTTCAAATAATTCATACTTGTATTTCAACAAGTACACACATTCAACTCTTTGAATGATCATCCCCTTTTCTTATACTAGTTTGTTCAATTTGCAAAATATATTTACATGTAAGTCAAATACACAAAATCCATTAAGTAATATTTCAGTTCTATACAAAATATTATTATTATAAATAAAACAACAATTGTTCTTAAATATAATACCAAAGATTTCATTGTCCAACAATAAAATAGAAATAATATTTCTAACAAGAACTGGAATACAATAACAACTTATTGACTTAATAGATTTGCTTGTAGGTATTGCTAAACTATAAGTTTCTATGGCTAATGTGGCAACCTTTGCTTCATTTCCCACACATAGGATTACTTATATTTGTTTAGCTTTCTACTTCTGCTTGGTCCCTTCATAAATCTATATTTATGATAACTAAAGTCGGTATCCAATACCCAAGTAGAACCTTAACTTAAAGAAAAATTTATTTTAAATCATGAACAAATTTGTATTTGTAACCGAAACTTCACTAAGCTTCTTTTGGTTAGCCTCTACAAGATGCTTCTTGCAGTTTCTTTCCAGTGTCCAGGCTTATTACAGTGGAAGTAAACTCCTTTGCTATCCGTATCAGTTTTGTTCTTATTATCCTTTGTTTTTGCCTTTTTATTTACCTTCTTTGAATCGTTCTTCTTTTCAGAAGATCCTTTGACCCCTACCAGTAAGACATGGTCTTTCTTGGTTGGAAAATGACTCTCAATATTTTTCAACATGTTAAGCAAATCAGCGAGGCTGATATCTAGCTTGTTCATATGAAAAATTCAAAACAATTGTGAAAGAAGTTCGAGAGTGAGTGCAAGATCAAATCTTGGCTAAACTCTCCATGAATGACAAAACCTGTTGTCCTAATTTATCAATCAAATTGATAATGTTAAGGACTTTTATCTGTACTGTAGTGACATCGGTCATTCTAGATCGGAAGAACTCCTTAGATATCTGATATCTATCAGTCTTACTTTCCTCACCATCAACTACTTGATGTGCAGAAATATAGTAAGAGCATCCATAGTTTCATCTTCGATTGAAGCTCATTACTCATGGATGCGAGCATGATGCATTGAGCCAACTGTTCATCATCTTGCCACTTTCTAAAAGTAGCAATCTCTTCCTCAGAGGCATTGTCTGCAACCATTGCAGGGATAGGCGTATTAAGTACATAAGATAGCTTTTCAGCCATGAGAACTATTTTCAAATTCCTTAACCAATCCATTTAATTTGGTCTGGTTAAATAACATCTAATATGCTTCGCAGTGATAGTAATTTAGACATTGTAAAATTCTGTAAATAAATTTGTAATTAACAATATTTTAGCATACATTCTTTTATTAATTATCAAAATAATTTAGGTCTTGTTTTAAATTGGTATCTCCCACTATTTTTTTCAAACTATATTACCCTCAATATATATAGTTCAGCAACATCTAATTAAAGATATGCTAGTGAGATAAGGATCCCATTTCAAATGTATATAGCCTTGTGTGTGCACAACAAACTATATATAAATAAATAGGTAGACAACTCTTGTCAATTACATCAACTATGTAACTCATTGTATTTTGCCTCTTAGATCATAATGGTCAAGTGTGTGCACATCCGAACTAAAATGATCTAAGTTAAGTCATACCTAGCACTTCCATATATTCGAAAGAAAAACACTGTCCTTGTGTGTGCACAACAAAACAACATTGTTCAGTCTATTTATAAGCATTAAATGTGATAAAACAACATCTTAAATATTTAATACTTGCCTTGTGTGTGCACAACAAACTCATATTAAATATTTAATACTCTATTGTTTTACCATGCTAGAAGGCGACGTTCGATATTCCAAATATCTTTGAACGTTACAACATAATATAAAATATTTGAGGGGTTTGTTATTAATTTTGTCTCATCTTGTTTAGAGCGCATATATATATATATATATATATATATATATATATAATACGAGTCATATTAATTAACATGCGAAACATGTTTCCATAATATATATAGTATAAGCATGCACCTATAGAATACTATATTCTACCCGGATTAATTATGGACTTTTATTCTAGTTTGGTTCACTAGAGCTACCAAGTGAACCAAAAGGTCAAACCCTAGGGGTGCAAGAATTAATATTTAAATATAACTATTACATTTAAACCCGACTCCATTACAAACGGGTCTTCACGCCGCTCCTTGCTCCTTGATCTCCAATTCTTCAAAATTAATTCTAACTATTCATATTACAAAACTATTTAAAATAAATAGAAACCTTGATCGTGATCGAGGAAAGTATAGGAGGGAGATAGAATTTACATTAAGAAAAATAGAGAAGATTTATGGTACACGTAATTCCATTTAATAAAATCCATACATTCATGCATCCAACTAAAATAAAATCCAATCACATTGGTCAATAGTCCATAATCAATCCCATTTATTATCATACACATCACCATATGCATCAATAAATTATATTCATCTCATGAATAATAAACATTTAATATATATATTGATATCATTTAATGAGCAAATTTAGTTAGCATAAAATCTAATTTTGAATCAAAATAAACTCCTTTATTTTAATCCAAATTTAAATCAAAATAAAACTTTTTATTTTAATTTATCCAATTTTGAATAAAATAAACTATTTTATTTTAATCAAATCCTTTAATCAAAATAAACTCCTTTATTTTAATTAATTATGGAATATAATTCCTTGTCAAAATAAACTGCTTTATTTTAGGAAATATGGATTCTGTTTTCTATTCACAAATAAACTCCTTTATTTTGAATAATATGAAATCTTATTCCATATCTAAATAAACTCCTTTATTTAAGAAAACATGGATTCACTTTCTTATTCACAAATAAACTCTTTTATTTCGAATAACATGAAATCTTATTTCATATTTAAATAAACTCCTTTATTTAAGGAAAATATAGAATCCAATTTCAACTCCAATTAGTTATCATGAAATCAAATTCCAACTCTAATTAGTTAGCATGAAATCTAATTTTAAAATTAAAACAAACTTTTTCTTTTATTTTAAGATTAAAATAAATTTTTATTTTAATTATTAAAATATTATATATATAAAACCGTGCGGTTAATATAAATATATATATAATATATATTACCCTTTTGTAAAGTAACATGTTTACTTTAAGTGATTCCCTGCTAACCTTTTAACAGCATATATGTAATCCCATCCATATATATAATCCCATCCATATATATAATCCGTATGATAACTTTTGCAGATAACAAACCCACGATCAGCTTTTAAAAAAAACAAAACAAAACAAAACGTGATTTGGCAACGCTTTGCGACTTTGATTTCCGGTATAAGAAAAAAATTCGCAAAACAAAAGTGATACGCGGAATTAAAAAAAAAAAATTCGCGAACAGTTTCGCCATTTTTTTTTTTTTTTTTTATTTTATACAATAAAATTATGTCCAATTAAATTATTCTAAACACATATCAACATACATATCAAATCAAAACAATTAATAATTCGCATAAAGGTTTGGCTCTGATGCCACTGTTAGGTTTGTAATATTCATGAACGCAATCAAATTGCATAAATAAGCGGAAACGTGGAAAATCAGAGTTTTAAAAATTTTACAAACTATATACCCGGATCACCCTTTATGCACAATTATTAATTAAACGAAAAAGAAAGAATAAGAATCATACCCTTGAAGATTCGAGCTTCCTCAGGTACAAGTTCACCTCCAATCCTTTTCGCGTTCAACTTGAATCCACCGGGTTTGGTTCATTCCTTTGATCAACGTTAGCCACCCAAGTGTTTGGCCTCTAGAGGTGATCCACCAAGGAAGAAGAAAGATTCAAGAAGATGGGTGTTTAGCAAAACCTTAGTTTTTGTATCTCATAGAAAAGGTGTACTCTCCCAACTATTGAAATTACGTATTCTATGAAAACGTCAAGCCCTTACCCATAATAAGACTCCTCTTATTTATAGATGTAGACAACCCTCCTTAACAATTAAGAAATTGGGTTTTATTTTAATTAATTAAAATCCTTTAATTAATTAGGCTCCTAATCTTATTAGGAATAATTAATTAAACTTTTAATTAATTAGCCTCCTAATCTTATTAGGATATATGATAGTACTTTTATTAATTAATTCCCAAACTCCTTTAGGAATTAAATAATAATAATAGTAATAATAATAATAAGACTCCTCTTATTAATTTATATTTAATATTTCAAAAAAATTAAATAATAAATATTAAGCTATTTAATTTATTCTATCACCATAGATTAAATTGAATATACTTAACTTATTATTACAATTATGTCATTTACTTCTTAAATAATTATTCTTCCTTTTGGTGGTGTGACCCTTTAGGTTCTCCATATTAAACCGGTTGTGAATAAATCAATTAGAACAATTCTAATCTTATTTAAATAAATAAATTAAAATATTAATTTATTTAAATAAATAATATTTATTCTACAATAGGGATAAGCCTCCCTAGCGATCAACGACTTTTCAGATAATATATATTTCAACATTAATCATAAAAGAACCTTTAAGTAAATAGTTACCGTACAATTCAATCATTCCACCATACAATGTCCCAATTAAATATAAGACATGGAATTACTGTCAAGTTTTATTTTATTTAATTATATGTATTTCGATCCTTAAATGCACAACCCCAAATAATGAAAAAATTAGAAACACCTTTCTAATTTCATTCTGCGCCTTGCCAAGGACTCTTTGGGTTGTCATTTATCGAATTACATAGGACATTTCTCTTCTTTTACTAGAAGTGGTAGATTCTTTATTGATCATACATTATCTCCATGTACAACTTATTATACCCAAGCATACCCTTTGATATACCCTAAGGGTCTTAAGGAATAAGTCAAAGTATAACTCATCATACACAAGATACTATGATGATCTCAAGTCCAAGGATCACTTGTACTACTATCACTACAGGAATTCCTATTGACAGACAAGTAAAACTCCATTAGGTATTCCTTAGCAAGTCACGTTCAGTGAACTTATTCTCTAATAAGCACCTACATACTTGCTTTAGTGTCTCCACACAAATGATCATGAGATCAATCATCCTCATCCAATGAGCAAGCAACGTATGTACCAATCTATCCGGATTCACTAATCGCCAATTTAGTAATCCAACGATTGGGAACTATTTTAGTTTTAACTTTCTAAGAATTTAGATCTCATTAGAATGATCATCATCATTATTCTAAAAGTATTGCTTAAAACTATGAGTTTATCACATATTATAAAACAACATCATGTAGATAATTAAAAGTCTTTAATAAATTAATACTTTTTATTAATAAATGAATAAGATTGTTACAAAGTATATGCTTTATCATCAAACATGATTGGCTTGTGTGCATACTACTTTCAGTATGCTATGTAAAGTATTCGCTAAATGAATATGAATATAAGTTTGAGTAATGAAATGAGTTAATATACTAAACTTATATGATAAAATTTAAAACATAAAGAATAATATATGGTTTTACTTAACCAGATAATGCCGCCAAGACGTCAAACTAGAAACCAAAGGGCAGAAGGGTCTGTCAATAACGTTGAGGGACAACAACAAGCAGATCCGATGCAGCACTTTGCAAATATGGTAGCACAAGCTATGCAACAAGGAATGCCAGTCGCAGGGAACCAGCCGGACAACCGCTTGGCAAACTTTAAAGATTTCAAGGTTGTGGGACCGCCCGAATTCAAAGGGACAACTGACCCTGTTGAAGCGCAAACTAGGGTAGCTGAGGGGAAAAAGAGCGCTTTTGTCACCTATATGATGAAGGGTGAGGCAAATTTTTGGTGGGAAGCGAATTAAGCGAGGGCAGGAGAGGGTGCTGTTACTTGGGATAGGTTTATGACATTGTTCTTCGAAAACTATTTTTCATCTAGTATGCAGGCTAAGAAGGAGGTAAAATTTTTAGAGTTGAAGCAGGAGAATATGATGGTGTCCTAATACGCCGCAAAATTTAATGAGTTGGCTAGGTTTGCTCCGCATCAAGTTGATACGGAGGCTAGGAAAGCTAGAAGGTTTGAGCTGGGATTAAAATCCTGGCTCTATAACAAGGTGGCGGTGTTGGAAATCCTTATATTTACAACACTCATGGAGAAGGCTATTATTGCTGAGGAGGGGAGTGAGGCCATGAGCCTCTACAACAAGCAGAGAAAGAACAAGAGTAAGGTCGAAGGAGCTGGGAAGGCAGAAATTAATAGTGGAAGTAAAAGTGGTAGTAGCAAAATGAAGGGAAGCAATTTTGGAAGTATTCAGGTGAAGCAGGAAGGAGTTAAGAAGCAAGTTGTGTAGTGTGAAAACTGTGGAAAGAAACACTCTGGAGAATGTTTGAAGGGGAAGTTTTTGTGCTACAAGTGCGGGCAGGAGGGCCATATCTCTCCCAACTGCCCTAATCCTAGGATGAACAGTGGATGTTTTCTATGCGGATCGACTGAGCACAAGGTGAAGGATTGTCCGAAGAGGAGGATGGAGGCAGGAAGTGTGAATACTGGCAAGAGCAGCGGGACTCTAGCAATCACGGGACCTACGTCATCGAGCAAGCCAACAAAATCAACTACGAGGGTTTTCAACATGACGGTCCAGGATACCATAGCAGCTGGTGGTGCAATTCCAGGTATTATTCGTACAACTTTTACTTTCTTATGCATGATTTTCATATATATAGTAAATTGTTTTATAAAGAAATTTTGAAGGAGTAATTTGAGTTCTTTTAAAAATCAAATTTCCGTTTAATCAGATAGACAAGCTTTACGTGAATAGGTTAAAGATCAGTATGATCATTTATGATCAAGATCTACTTGCAATGATTGTATATGCTACGTACACTTGTATGTGTATGTTTTAAAACGGTGATTCCGGGGACGAAATCTTTATAAGGGAGGGTGAATGTAACAACCTGATATTTTATATACAAATAAATTAGAATTTTTGCGTATAAATTTTTTATTTTAAATATGGAGAATACGTGCCAAGATAATGGGTATATGTATTTATGTGATAAATAAAAATATGAATATTTATAAATAATTTTATTTTAGAATTATTGATCATTATAAATTATATTCTTATCATAATTAATTTTATAGTAGAAATATTTTATTAATTATTTTCCATGAAAATATAATCATATATTATTTATATAATATATGAAATGATTTTTAAATTATTATAATAATTATTTTATTATATGAATTTTGTTCAGATTATTAAGTTAATTATTTTTAACTTAATTAATAATGTTAAGTATGACATATAAATAAGATATGGAATCTAAACCCTATTTTTTTTGATTTTGATCAAGACATGAGAATAATAATATAATATTAATTATATTTTGATTTTTCAGTGCTATAAATATGTACTGTATATGTGGACCGATAAGGGTTGGTCAATTATGGTGTTATGTGACAAACCCTTGTATTACTGTATGAAACCCTAATTACAAATTTTAGGAATTAATTTTATTTTATTTTAAACCCTAAATGAAAGCTTCGTAACCTAATTATACATTAGGTGAGATAATTAAATATCCTAAAGGTTATGGTAATAAAGAAATGTTAGTATTTAATATGTATACTAACTTAAGTGGATAATCTTATTATTTCAAGTGACTAATAATTTTAAACCTATTTCTAGTAAACCTAATTAGGTTATGAGCTAAATTCACATGTATAAGTAATTAAATTTTATAAGTTTGGGAATGGAAACCCTAAATAAATAATTTGGGTAACATATATTAAAATTGTTAGACTATGTTCATTAAATGGTCCAAAACAATTAAAGGAGAAGCCCAAAAGAAATAAAATGCAAACCAATACTTAGCCCACTTGATTAAGGGTATTTTAGACTTTTGATTAATCAAATTTGTGCATTAAAATAAAAGCAAAATGGAGAAGATAATGGAGCAAAGTGACCGGCCATATTAGGCCTTTTAAGGAAACAAAATTAAGCTAATCAAGTTCCTTAATTAGTAACTCTTACATCAAGTACAAGTGTGTCAATCTCCCATTGGTAGAAAATCTACTTAGCACCCTTAATCACATGATTAGGCTTAATTGGAAGAGATAAGGTGAAGGCTTTTATCCAAGGAACAACAAAAGTATGGGAGATATTAGTTAATCACCCCATTTCATTTTGCTAGACATTTCATTTCTATTATTCTCCTTCTTCTATTTTTCTCTCAAGCTAGCAAGTTATAGAGAGGGAAAAGAGAGAGGGGTTCGATTTTGAGAGAGAGAGAGAGGTGTGCTAATTTTTTTAATGCACCCTAAGTTTATATACTACTTTGGTAAATCAAGGAAGGTTACTACTAGATCAAGGTATAACCTAATCTTCATCTTCTTCTTCTATTTTGTGTTATAGCTTGATTTGTTGGGGTTATGAACTAATACTCAAAATATCCTAGTTCTACATATCATCATATATGGGACTAAGTATCTTGAGTGTTAGATCAAAGGTTTAGAGGAAGAAAATGAGCATATGTTCTCCTAGGGGTTAAACCCATGTTTTTCTTCCACTAAATCTTGTGTAACTCAAGTTTTACAACTTGGATTTGTGATCCGTCGAAGGGGGGGGGGGGGGGGGGTGCTAGATACATGAGTTATCTAGTAAACCCAAGTGGTAGAACACAAATCTAGCAAGTATTGAAGCCATGGGGACTGTTTTCCCCAAAACAGTCCACATAGAGAATTAAAGTTTAAAAACCCTAAAAAGCTACTGTCCCCGTTTTTCTTAAGGTTGTTTTGGAAAGTTTCAAGTCTTTTAAAAATCTGGGAAAAATCACAGAGGTACCTTAAGAAGTTATCTACGTGAACACGTTTCAATTTATAGGTTGTACATAATGGCTATTTCCCTAAATGACTCCTAAATATTAACACCCACATTTCTCATAGTGTATACATGGGAAAAATCCGAAATTTTTATAGTATGTTCATATATGTTATGGGAGTATACCCTGAAAATTTCAGAATTTTCTAAGCAAACCTCAATTTATGAAAAATTAAGCAAGATCCGAGTGTTTTGGGCAATTTAAAATTAGTAAATCACTTTCTAAAATTCCAGAAAGATTTAGGGATCATTGTTGGGTCATATACTGTCTAAACTCAAAGAAGAAGAATTTTTGGAATCAGTTTGGTATTTTTCCTAAAAATGATGAAGTTATGAATAAAAGAAAATAAATAATTAAATGATGTCTTAAATAAGAAAAATATGATTTTAATGCTTGAATACTCCTAATATATAATATTATGACTATTTTAGGGTATTTTGGTAATTTATAATAAGAAATATTATTTATGACTTTTCATGAATATTAAATAAGTGGTTTTGTAAAGGGTGAACAATTAGAATAAATTGTTTATTGATCAAATAAATTATTAAAATATTATTATGATATTAATAGTATTAGAATATGATATTGTTAAGTAAATAAAAATATTAAGATTAAAGTTTCATTAAAATATTATTAAATGATTAATAATATTAGATTAAAGTATTAATCTTAGATTAAAATATTATTAAAAGATTAATAAAATTAAATTAAAGTATTATTGGATGATTAAGATATTATTAAGTAAATAATAATATTAGAGATTAAATAAAATTAGTAAAGGAATAAAATATTATTAAATGATTAATAATATTAGTAAATAAATAAAATATTAATACTATTGATAAATGAATAAAAGTATTATAAGTAAGATATTATTAAAGTAATAATATTAATGCATGATTAAAATATTATTAAGAGTATTAATAATATTAGTAAAGTATTAAAATATTATTAGGATGTTAATAATATTAGTAAGCGAATAAAAGTATTATTAGTGAACTAATAATATTAAGAGGTGAATTAAATAATATCAAGATTAATAATATTAAGTGAATTAAAAATATTTTAAGTTATACTTAATGACTTTTAACATTTTAAGAAATAGTACATTAATATTTTAATATTAATGGTAATTATTTAAAATGATCTTAAATGTTTCAAAAATCATTTAAGGGTAATATAAATGTTTTAAAAATATTTTTAGTTATTATAAATAACTTTAATATTTTGGCAATGGTTTCATTAATAGTTTAATAATAATTAAATGATAATAGAATTATTTGATATTTGAATAATTTAATAATGATTTCGGTGTTTGAAAATTCATGATAAATTAATAAATGTTTATTAAGTCATTTAAAATAATATGACTGATACTTACGGATATTGAACATTGGAATAGAGTCTTAGACTCGATAATTATTCGATAAAGCTGTCGGTACACCGACATATTTCAGAAATTGATCTGGATTTAGATATTTTGATTGTATTAATGTTTGTTTGTGATGCAATGACTGTTGAACATGTGTGATAATGTGATTAGGTTATGTCTTTGATCGCAAAATGCAAGATTATATGTTATAGTATATTGTTCTAATCGAACGAATGATCTGATTAATGATAGGTCGTGATATAAAAGATAAAACTAAATTGGGTATTGTAAGCAGCGCATCAGGCAAGTATCCTACCTTTGCATTTTCTTTATGCAATGAACCTGAGTAAAATTTTTTCAGAATTATATTATTACTGTACAGATTATGAATCCTATATTATATATGCTCATTGATTGCCAACATGTTAGTATATGGTAATTCAGATATATATTCTGTTCGTTAATTTCTATAAATGGTTATACAAGTGTCCCCACTTGGATAATCATTGCATTTAATCACATATTGATACACCTTTGTTAATTACCCATATATATATATATATGTTGAATTATAGATTATTGTTGAACAAGATAAAACCTTATTATTATCCAACCGAATTGCCTTGGTTTGGAACCCCGACAAGTATGAACATCCCTTACACGGGAAAACTTTTATGCACCCAAGGTGGACAGAGTGAACGATAACATCGTTCTTGCATGTAGTATTGATCAATACATGGTACAACGGGCTGATCACCCCCGTGCCCATAAGTTGTGACGGTTTACAGATGAAGTTCTGTTTAACCTTTTCGAAAATGAAAACAATGTTCATAGTATGTCCCCTTAACCCTATTTATAGTCAGTACGTAGTTTCAAAAATTTGAAAGAGGGTTTTTATGTTATTAGTATTGGTTCAGATTACTTCACAACTATTGATTTGTTGTAGAAGGGTAGTATAAAGAAAATATTTAAATTCTTTCAGCTTATATATATATAATTGTTATTACTTGCTGGACACTCAAATGCTCATCCTTGCTTAATTTAAATGTTTTCAGCTAAGTGTGAACAACCTAAAGGCTCTGCTAGAAACAAGAGAAAGGGAAAGGTTGCTGAATGATTTCGATGTTATCTTATGTAATAGTTTAATATTATTAAGACAACGTTATATATTTATTATCATGTATTGTAAGGAATGATTAAAGGGTACGTACTTGGGAGCTAGACTCTGATAATTAAGTAAATTAAGTTTAATATTTATATTATTGTTATTATTATTAGTATTATTCCGCTCATAGAAATGGTATCGTGAAGCTCTGAATTCGGGTTTCAAGTACCCAGATTCGGGGGCTTTACAAAATATACGAGTAGAACCGACTTTAATCGATAAAGTTAAAGCTGCTTAAGCTACAGACTTGGAGCTGATGCGTATGAGGAAGAAAGTACAAGAAGATGCTATTCCGGAAGCAAGAATCGATGAAGAAGGAATACTTTGAGTCAAATCCAGACTTTGTGTTCCTAACAACTCTGATTTAAAGTATAAGATCATGATGGAGGCACACAACACACCGTTTGTAATCCATCCTGGGAGTACCAAAATGTATCATGATCTTCGGCATACATATTAGTGGAGCAATATGAAAAGAGATATCGCGAAGTTTATCTCAAGGTGTTTAACTTATCAACGTGTCAAGGCGGAGCATCAAGTGCCAAAAGGTCCATTCCAACCACTCGAAATTCCAGAATGGAAGTGGGAGCACATTACCATAGATTTCGTTACTGGTCTTCCCAAGGTTTCTCAAGGCATAGATGCGATTTGGGTCATTGTCGATAGATTAACCAAGTCTGCTCATTTCTTACCTATACGAGAAACTTATTCACTTGAACGTCTTGCTCGTATATACATAAATGAGATTGTAAGACTGTATGGTATGCCAGTATCTATAGTTTCTGATCGAGACTCAAGATTTACTTCATGGTTTTGGGTCAGTTTATAGAAAGCTATGGGCACATATTTACAATTTAGTTCGGCATATCATCATCAGACGGACGGACAGTCGGAGAGGACTATTCAAACTCTTGAAGATCTATTAAGACTCTGTGTCCTTGACTTCAAAGGAAGTTCGGACAAGTTCTTGCCATTAGTGAAATTTTATTACAACAACAGTTATCAAGCAAGTATAGGCATGGTTCCATTCGAGGCGTTATATGGACGCAAGTGTCGTTCTCCAGTATGTTGGGACGAGGTGGGTGAAACAACGTTGTTAGGACCAAAATTGGTACACATGACTACGAAAAATATTTAAATTATCCGACAACGTATAAAAACCTCACAAGATCGACAAAAGAGTTATGCTGATCTTCATCGAAGGGACGTGGAATTCAATGTTGGAGAGTATGTGTTGTTATGTGTTGCTCCATGGAAAGGAGTTACGAGATTTGGAAAGAGAGGAAAGCTCAATCCTCGATTCATTGGCCCATTCAAAATCCTCGATCGAGTAGGAACTGTGACCTATAGACTCGCCTTACCGCCAAGTATGTGACGCCCCCAAAATAGGTCCACACGACCCATTTTGAGTCGCCAGATATCACACTATAAAAATCAAATACAAACTTCATTTATACAATCTGTTGAACTGAGCTGATGCATTATTTATCGACCACAGCTTAAGTCATGAGTTTTAATACAATATTATCTCGTAGATGCGGTATCCAAACTCAAATTGTTACAATGCCATATGAAAATACAAAGAACAAATATTTTAAGACCCCAAAGAAGAATGAGAAGATTACTATCATATTCATTCTAATGAGGTGCACTTTTGACGTCACAAAGTCTGCCTCTCATCACCCTATTGTTGTTCGCCAAAATCAATTATTAAGTGACGTATAAAATACGACCACGGACATCTTAGGTCCTCAATACAATTATCTGCTTGCATGTCATGCCGCTTTTATAATGTATTGAGAAACTTCGACAGTCTCGGACCATCCCACTATTTCCCTGTTATCCCCGCTCGACCCAGCTACACTCTTATTACCTGAAAGGAATTATGAAGCAAAAGGGTGAGCACAATTAGCCCAGTAAAGAATATCATGGCTAAGATAATTAATTTATCAACATCCTTTATCAGAATAAATCAGAGATTTATAACATATGGTAGATAATAAAAGTTTTCAACCATAATTGCAGCGGAATCAACAATCCATTAAAAGAGACAAGTAGAACATAATGTCTACTATCTCCTCTAAATTAAAAGTCCATCGTTGATATTTTATTCCTGTAATACTCATTAACAGTTCTTTGTTATACTTAAGACAAATAGAACTTTCAACACTTGTCTTCACCTGAACCACTAAAGATGTTAGTTAAATTCACAATTCATATTTATAATAATGTGAATTAACAATTCCTTCTTGCCACAAAGGCTTAATAGAACGTTTACTCAATATCCTTACTCCAAAGGCTGAAGATATTCAAATGTAATAACAATGATCATACCAATCAGTTGTCTATCTTTGCACTACGGGCCAAAGATATTCAACTATTAAAAACAATGGTCACGATCATACCAATCAATTGCATCGCCGATTACACTACGACCAAAGACATTCAATCGTTAACTAATGGTCATGATCCCGCCAATCACATCATTGAATTATCCATGCACTACGGCCAAGGATATTCGTTAGTATCACTAGTGGTCATGATCATGTCATACACCTGTCCATCTTCGCACTACGGGTCAAAGCTATCAAACAACAGATCATCTTTGCACTATAGGCCAAAGATATTCAACAACATATCATTTTTGCACTACAGGCCAAAGACTTACAACTGTAAAACCAATAACCAACAGTATAATAAAGAATGGAATAATAAAAGAATTTCACCATGTATGCAATACTTCGCATAGACAGGTTATTCCAACATAATAATA
The DNA here is from genome assembly GCA_020205605.1 of Panax ginseng. Classification (NCBI taxonomy): domain Eukaryota; kingdom Viridiplantae; phylum Streptophyta; class Magnoliopsida; order Apiales; family Araliaceae; genus Panax; species Panax ginseng. The sequence continues at coordinate 85,135,937 of CM035131.1, forward strand.
AAGAATGGAATAATAAAAGAATTTCACCATGTATGCGATTGCATGATAGACAAAGTTATTCCAACATAATAATAAAGAATATAATAACAGAAGAATTTCACCATGCGTGCGTATTCCGCACGGATAGGTTATTCCAACAAAATAATAAATAATGGAACCAGGTCATGTGTAATCGCACAGACAGGATATTTCGACAGAATAATAAAAAATGTAACTGAGTTATGCGTAGCGCATGCATGTGATATATTTGAAAAAATAATAAAGAATGGAATAATAAAAGAATTTCACCATGTATGTATGCGATTGCCCGCATAGACAAAGTTATTCCAACATAATAATAAAGAATGGAATAATGTAAGAATTTCACCATGCGTCATAATCCGCACGAGACGGAGTTATTCCAATGTAATAATAAATAATGGAACCGGATCCGTAAACGTCTGCAATAAGATATTCCAATGTAATAATAAAGAATGGAATAACAATAGAAATCACCATACTGCGATAGATCAAGACAGATGTTATTCTAACGTAATAATAAATAATGGAACCAGTCCCGTAGCACGCATGACCGTGATATTTTTCGACGAATAATAATGAACGGAATAATAGAAGAATTTCACCATGTATAGGATAGCCCGCACATACAGGTTATTCCAACAGAATAATAAAGAATGGAATAATAGAAGAATTTCACCATGTATGCGATACTTCGCATAAACAGGTTATTCCAACATAATAATAAAGAATGGAATAACAATAGCTCTCTTCATGAATACGAAAGAAATAATACTCCTTACTATAATAATAATATCCCTTACTATAATAATAACATCCCTTACCGTAAAAGAAGAGTATTCCTACTGGTAGGGCGATGATATACTTGAAGAAAACTTGCACTAAACTCAAAGCTTTCTTAAACTCTAAAGAAATACTCTCAAGATTATAGAAGAAAAATTTTCTCTCTAGAGTTTCAGTGAATTCGTAAGAAATAATGAAGGAATGAGCTTCTATTTATAGAAGAATGGACTGCATAGTAACTAATTCATGAATGGTCCAGATTGATCTACTTTTAATCGGACGGTCCATATTTAAAGAAAAATCTTTTAAATAAAATATAATATATTCTATTTATAATCTAATAAAACGAATAACTTTATAAAAGTATTTTGTTTTATATAAAAGGATTTTACTATGCAAAATACTATGCAGGCACTATGCAACATTATGCATAATAAAATATAATATATTCTATTTATAGAATAACTTTATAAAAGTATTCTATTTTATATAAAAAGATTTTACTATGCAAAACACTATGCACAATAGAATATAAAAAATTAGTACATCTCTTCATGGAATAATATTGTACCCAAAAATGATTTGGACTGAAAAGAAATATATTTTTTGGGTGAATAGTACCCCGTAAATAGTAACTCATGAATAGTAACTCATGAATATTAACTCATGAATAGTAACTCGTGAATAGTAACTCATGAATAGTAACTCGTGAATAGTAACTCGTGAATAGTACTCCGATAAAAAGTGCCCCAAATACCCGAGTGAATAATACTAGAGTGAATAGTAACCGGGTATTTTATGACAACTTGTCTACTTAATTTTTTTTTTTCACATATCACCCTTAACTTTAAGCTTTTATCAATTTAACCATTTACTAAAATAGAAAAATTGAATACTTTTATTTCATAAAATTCGGGGTCTCATAAAGTATGTCTCGTGTTCATAACGTTTTTCACATATCTATGTTACGTAAATATGTGGAAGATCCAAACCACATTATTGAATTAGAATAAGATAAGATAGCAGAAGATTTAACGTATGAAGAGGTACCTGTTAAAATCTTGGATAAGAAAGAACATATTCTGCGAAGCATCACTATACACTACGAAATTTCCCATGTCATCTGGCAATGACAAAACAGGCGCTCCTCTTAATCTTTTCTTTAGTTCTTGAAAATTGTCTTCACATTTATCCGTCCATACGTATTTCACCGTCTTTCTTATCAAGTTAGTCAACGTGGTAGCTATCTTTGAAAAATCTTGGATAAATCTTCGATAGTATCCCGCTAACCCTAGGAAACTCCGTACCTTGGTTGGCGTTTTCGGTTGTTCCCAGTTCATCACTACTTCTACCTTCGCTGGATACACTGAAATCCCCTCTTGGTCAATGACATGACCTAAAAACTGCACTTTCTCCAACCAAAACTCACACTTAGTGAATTTTGCATATAACTTCTCATTTCTTAGTGTTTCCAACACTAATCTTAAGTGTTTAGCATGATCTTCTGGCATCTTAGAATAGACTAGAATATCATCAATAAACACAACGACGAACTTGTCCAAATATGATTTGAACACTCTGTTCATCATATCCATAAATGCAGCTGGTCTATTCGTCAACCCAAATGACATTACCAGAAACTCGTAATGACCATAACGAGTTCTGAATGCCGTCTTTGGAACATCCTCCTTTCTCACCTTCAACTGGTGATACCCCGTCCGCAAATCTATTTTAGAAAAATACTTTGCCCCTTTCAACTGATCAAAAAGATCATCGATCCTAGGAAATGGGTATTTATTCTTTATCGTTAGCTTGTTCAACTCTCGATAGTCGATACAAAGCCTTAACGATCCATCTTTCTTCTTGACAAACAACACCGGTGCCCCCCACGGAGAAACACTCGGTTGAATGTACTTCCTATCCAATAGTTCCTGCAACTGAACCATTAGCTCCTTCATGTCCATAGGCGCCATACGATACGGTGCCCTTGAGACTGGTGCCGCTCCTGGCACAATGTCTATTACAAATTTGATCTCCCTATCCGACGGTAAACCCGGTAACTCACTTGGAAATACATCTGTGAATTCGTTCACTATAGGTATTTGGTCCATGGTTGCTCCCACTCGCTGGGTATCAAAAACATGGCACAGATAACCTACACACCCTTTCCTTAACAGTTTCCTAGTTTGTGTCATCGTAAGACAACACGAACGTCCCGGCAATTTATTGCCGTAAAATACTATAGGAGGTTGCTTTCGCATTCTGATGCTTACACATTTCTTTTGGCAATCTATAATTGCTCTATGGTTAATCAACCAATCCATTCCGAGAATTACATCGAATTCTCCTAAATTTATCGGTATTAAATCTATCGATAACTTACACCCACGTATATCCACGCAACAACTCCTATGAATATTTTCAACAGGAATTATTTCTTCGTTTGCTACCTTAATGTTCAAAGGTATAGGCAACATTTCAGGAAGTAATTCTAGTCGTCTAGCAAAATCACATGCTATAAACGAACAAGTAGCACCCGAATCAAATAGCACGTATGCATTAATGTTATTGATCGGAATAATACCTGCAACTACCTCCCCCGATGCCACCGCATCTTGGACCGTCATATTAAACGTGCGGGCCATTGAGACAGACTCCTAAGTTAGGCGAAATGTGCCCTTCCTATCCACAATTATAACATACTTCCTTACCCTTGAGACAGACTCCTAAGTGAGTCTTCCTGCAAGTTTTACAGGCCTCCATCCTCCTTTTAGGATCCCCTTGCTTTACTCCGGTATCCCCTGGCTCCCTCGGTCTTTATTCCTCCCTCAGCTCTGCTCTTACTTTTCTTATCTTTGTGGTACTGGCTGAGAGCCTCATTCCCATCTTCGGCAATTATTACCTTTTCTAGTATGGTTCCAAAGGAAGTACTTTGAAACACAAGAATTCGGCTATAGAGCCAGGGTTTCAAACCTTGCTCGAATCTTCTAGCCTTCCTCACTTCAGTGTCCACTTGGTGTGGAGAAAATCGTGCCAGTTCATTAAACTTGACAGCATACTGGAGAACTGTCATCTCCCCATGTTTCAATTCCAGAAACCTCATTTCCATTCTCCCTTGCATACTAGTGGGAAAATAGTTCTCGAAGAAAATCTCCTTAAACCTTTCCCACGTCAGGTTTCCTATATCGGCCCTAGCCTGGTTAGCCTCCCACCAGAAGTTGGCCTCTCCTTTCATCAAATAGGTTGCAAAGGCAACCTTTTGACCCTCCTCAACATTTGTTATAACAAATGATTTCTCAATTTCTTTTACCCAAGTCCAGGCTTCTATAGGGTCCATAGTTCCTTTGAACTCCCATGAATGAACACTTTTAAAGTCCTTAAAAGTAGTAGCTCAGTCTTACTCCGTGAATTACGGTACATTAGCTCCGTTATATTAAATCACATGTAAGTAAAAGATTAACGAACTCCTCGTGCATTGGATTAACTTACCACCCTCCGATTTATTAAAATTATCGTCTTGATTTCGTTGTCTCCTTCAGGCATTTTTTTTGTTAAAAAACAACACATTATTATTACTTTCTTCTTGTGGTTTAGTTATTATTTGTGATAAAACAATAACTCATACTCATTGCTCAATATGTTCCATAAAAGAGAATTATATTGATTCTCACTTATAGTATAATACTACATTGTTTACATTACTCACCTTTTAGGCGATTACATTACCATCCATGCAATTACTTTCCAAAATTGGGATTTACAAAAGACTACCCTTGATATACAAAAAAGAGGGTTTTACGTCACTACTAGATACAAAATATATACATATATAGTCTACTCTAGCTATTGCTAGATTACATCTGCTAAATGGCATTCTCGAAATCTTTCTTGGCCAAACCGGCTATGACGTCTCGATTAATAGTATGTCGAGTCTGCCCTACTTCCACTGGATATCCAGCCACTTGTTGCTGGAAGTCTACGTGAGAACTCCTATGTATATAGGACATCCTCTCCAGCTTCTGCTATTTAGTCTTTAGCTCCTGCTTGAGCTCAAAGACTTCACCTTTCAGCTCTCGGACCTTGTCCTTAGCCATAACACGATCATCGTGTTCCTCTTCCCACATACCCTCCATGCTAACCTTGTCCTCACTTTTATGACTTGGAGTTCCTCTTTCAACTCCTTCACCTCTTGACAGAGAGTGGACGTTTCACATCCAAAAACCGACATAAACAAAGGCCTTCATTGACTCCCCCGTAGACCATTCCTCTATAGGTGGAACCTGATCAAAGGACATTACGTCCACCTCTTCCTCCATCATACCATCAAATATGGACATGTAGTCCAAATTGTCCTAGTCTCCGAGACTTGATTGTCACCACCTCGGCTCTATCGCTCACGGGATTAGGTAGTATCTCTACCCGATTAACAGAGTCCTCGCTCACAACATGTATGTCTCTATACATATCATTTTCTCATGACATCTACAATAAAACAATATAGTTTGATTAGTACATGGCAGTAAACTAATAAAAATACATACATAATATAATGCATTTTTATAAGGTTATCTTTCAACTTTTACTTCTTTATTAAGGTTATGACTTAAGGTTCAAATCCCCCCCTTAAGTTTTATAACCTAGGCTTTGATACCAACTTGTAGCGCCCCAAATGGGTATCTTCCAACCCGATGATGGTGCTATCTTTGTAAAACATTCATACATTCATTCAATTGAATAGTCTCAAAGAACGAACATAACGTCTATATATTAAAGGTAATATTTACATTTCCCAGGTTCTATACCCGTTAAAAAAGTTCTTTGTCATAATATTCATTACATTACAACAATAGACCTATACCATTACAAGACAGCTTAATAATCTGCCTTAGCTTTTCCTTTATCCTTATTTCATCCTTCGGGATGTTCAGTCTTAGCTGCATTCATATGGTTCAAGCAAGAGTGAGCATAACTAGCTTAGCAAGTATAACAATTTCAATAACAACATGCTTGATACATATGAATCGTATATCTTCGATAACTGAACAATAGTTATGAAGTACTATTGATAATTCAAAATAGCACTTCATCTTTCTTTCAAAATGTTTCACAATGAATAATATTCAGTAAAACATTCACTCCCGTCCAAAGACCTCGAGTATTCATTCTTTCTTTAAAAGGACAACCTTAACTAAGTCCAGTAAGTCTTGATTACTTACGAGCACTTCTAGGTGATCACCTATTGTACTTTCTATGTTGATCAACACTACATCCATTAAACGATTTATGTTTAATCATTTGGTAACCTCATGTGCTGCTGCTTTTATCGACAAAATATTTGTTTAACATTTTAGTCTTCTTTTGAAAACCATATCAAGTAATTGATAAAAGATAATAGTATTTGATAATGATGAATAGATTATCAACAATCCACTCAATATGTTAAGACTAGCCAAAGGAACTGGCTTTAACTTCATTGCACTTCAATTCATGCGTAAGAATACATGAACGTCGAAAACTTGTTCAGATTGAACTGAGACAAGAGTTAGAATACTTGCCTTTAGCGTCTGCTACTGAGTATTTTACTTTACGTTCAAGTCTTTCAAGTCTCTACAATACATGATCACATAATGCCTTACATTAGGTTACATATAATCAAGTATGTATCCGATTATCTTTACCCTTCATCTCAATCTAATTTGCATATTAGACTTAATTATTATTCATTCCTATTTCATTCACATTTATTTATATTCCACAAGGTTGTTTCAACCTTTACTCACATTCTTAAGGTTTTATAAAGATTAACAATGTTATCTTATATTCCTTCATGTATGCTTACATTCAATGTTTAATTATAAACCTTTCCCTCTACTTGCAACTCTTCTTCATTGTCCACGGTTTGAGCATGGCGCCGTGGCGTTGGCTTTCCCCTTATAGCTTTCATGCACTGCCAATGAGTTAGCGATGTATGAGTTTCCGGACCTCATGGCGTGGCGCGATCAATAACCTAGGGTTGGCCACTTGTAACTGACCCTCGTGCACCATAAATTTTTTAAATTCTTAAAATTTTGCGAACTTCTCGGACGCATAACTTCTTCGTTATAAGTCTGAATTGGCTCGTTCAAAAGCCTACTGTTCACAAATTATGTAATCTACGCGTTCATGCAAGAATTTTATTTATTCAATTTTGTTTGCTAAAAATTCACCTATTGGTTCATTTTTAACGCAAACGATAAACGCTTAAGAAACGCTTCAACGCTTCGTTTCTTCGTTCTAAGTCGGAATTCGTCCATTTTCGAGTCCGCAACTCTTAAATGACAAATAGGACTTGTCTTCATTGGAAAACAACGTTTCCAAACTCAAACTTAAAATTTGACTTCCATTCCGGGAAATTTACGAATTCGACGATCAACGTCTAATCGTACGATTTCTGGCAAATCTTCCTTCTTATGATTTGTTCAATATTACAAATGAATTTGATTCATAATGTGAACATCTTAACATGCTAATTCCAACAACTTATAGTTCAAGTTGGATTTTGCCTTATTTCTTTCATGAGCTTATAACTTGTCAATTTATAAACTACTTATAAACTTATCATTCAAGACCTTATGATCATCAAAGTTACTCCATCATCATCCATATATGTTATTAACATATAGCTTTGCTCATGTAGAATAGATACATATAATCATACAAATTCTTTTACTTCCATATTACTTTTATTAATAAACTCATTTCAAGTTCTTAATGCTTTCACATAAGTTTACTACTTATATTAACTTAAATGACTTATTACCAACTTATGTGGCTTAAGTTCATTGCTTATACACTCTTCTTACTATTCATTACTTGAATGACACAAAATCTATCCTTTGCTTGGCCATCAATCCTTTAACTTGGTCATTACTCCTTATACTTGCTAACCACATTAACTTGGTCATTACTCATTTAACTTGATAACCACACATTAACCACATTAATATGGTTTTGCTCCATGGATCACACAACTCTTGGGCTTCTAGCTCATGCGTGGCGTTTATCTTAACCTTTGGGCTTTGCATTAACAAACAATACTTTGTTTATTAACTCAATAGTTGGGCCTTACACTTAATTGAATTGGGCTTGCACAAGATCTTAATCAATATTCACAAATCCATTCATATTACACAATACATATACATATTATTCATGTATCATTCTTGTAGTCTAACTCATATAGAATCTTTATACGATAATTCATTCTTCATACCAACGCGTATAATACTTCATATTATACTCGTTTTCTTTCCTCGTATAATGCTCACGTATCATACGATTAATACTTTCTTATTAATACTTCGCTTTCCTTAATATTCTTGAATTAAGTCCGCAAGCGAAATTTTACGTTTTCCATAACTAGATTATTATTTCATAATCCGTCTTACTTTGATATTCTATCATTACGTATTTCTAGGAAGTTCAAAAATAATTCCCGAGCAAATACCGATGAATAGTATTTTTCAAAAAATTTCTCGGAAAACTTTTATTTTCGTCTTAGAAATTCAAACACTTTAAATCCTTCACGTATCTCAATTACTACGACATTTCAACATCAATAGGTTATAGAACGAAAGCCATGTTGATATCACATAAAATATAATTTTATTTTTATTTAATTTAATAAAATCATTTTTACATAAGATCCGAATTTCTCGGTCGTTACATTCTTCCCCCCTTATAAAGATTCTGTCCCCAGAATCTCGTCTTTCTTTACTCAAACAGATGAGGAAAATTTTTCTTCATCTTTTCTTCTAATTCCCACGTTGCTTCTTCGGCATCGTGGTTCTTCCATAATACCTTTACTGATGGTATTACTTTGTTCCGCAAAACTTGTTCTTTCCTATCAATGATTTGAATCGGCGATTCCTCATACGTTAAATCCTTCTCGATATGAATCGGCTCATACTCGATTACGTGCTTATAGTCTGGCTTATATGGACGTAATACAAATACGTGAAACACGTTATGTATTCTTTCTAGGTCTGGAGGTAACGCTATCATATAAGATACCTCTCCCACCCTTTTTAATACCTCAAAAGGTCATATAAACCTTGGACTTAACTTTCCTTTCTTTCCAAAGCGTATCTTTCCTTTCCAAGGAGATACCTTCAGAAACACATACGAACCTACTTCGAACTCTCGGTTTAATCTATAGGAGTCCGCATATGTATGTCTTGAGCTGAAACAAGACGCATCCGAATTAACTTAACCACATCCGCTGTTTGCTGCACCAATTCTGGTCCTAGCATCCGGCGTTCTCCCACCTCATCCCAACACAAGGGTGTTCTGCACTTTCTTCTGTACAGAGCTTCATAAGGCGGCATACCTATGCTTGCATGATAACTGTTGTTATAAGTAAACTCTACCAGTGGCAGATGATCATCCCAATTACCCTGGAAATCCATGACGCAAGACCTTAACATGTCTTCTAACGTCTGAATTGTCCTCTCGCTCGCCCATCGGTTTGTGGGTGATAAGTCAGGCTTAACTTCAATCTGTGTTCCCAAATGTTTCGCAAACTTCTCCGAAATTCGATGTGAATCATGGATCACGATCTGACACAATCGATACTGGTACTCCATGTCTGGAAATAATTTCCTTGATATAGAGTTTAGCTAACTGGTCTAAGTTATACTTGACCCTAATTGGTAAAAAGTGAGCCGATTTCGTCAATCGATCAACTATTACCCAAATCGAATCGTACCCTTTTACTGTTGTTGGAAGTCCCACCACGAAATCCATCGAGATATGCTCCCACTTCCATTCTGGAATCTCCAATGACTGTAACAAGCCACTGGGTCGTTGATGTTCGACCTTAACTTTTTGACAAGTTAAACACCTACTCACATACTCTGCTATTTCTCTCTTCATGTTTGGCCACCAAAAACTCTGTCGAAGGTCTTGATACATCTTAGTACTACCAGGATGTATCGAGTACCTCGAACTATGAGCTTCTTGTAATACTTGCTCCTTTAATTCCGTCTCATTCGGAACCCAAATTCTTCCTTCAAATCTTAATAATCCTACAATATCAAGAGTATACTTTGCATCTTCCTTCTCGGATAACCGCTTCTTCATTTGGTTAAACTCACCAGTCTTGAGTTGTACCATCTTGACTCTCTCTACGATGGTAGATTGCATCTCCATCATAAAGAGTATCTGTCCCGACTCACTCGGCATTTTTACTTCTATTTCCTTCTTAGCCATCTCTGTTACCAACTCATGTTGAGTCGTTAACATAAACAACTTTTCCCGACCCTTCCTACTTAAGGTGTCAACAACTACATTTGCTTTCTCAAGGTGATACAGGATTTCACAATCGTAATCCTTTATCAACTCTAGCCATCTTCTCTGCCTCATATTCAACTCCTTCTGAGTGAAGATATACTTTAGACTCTTATGGTCCGTATATATCTCACATTTCTCCCCATAAAGATAATGCCTCCATATCTTTAGGGCGAATACTACCGCGGCCAGTTCCAGATCATGAGTAGGATAAATTTTCTCATAATCCTTCAACTGCCGTGATGCATACGCAATGACTTTGCTATGCTGCATAAGCACGCAACCAAGTCCTCTATGCGAAGCATCACTATACACTACGAAATTTCCTGTGTCATCTGGCAATGACAAAATAGGCGCTCTGCTTAATATTTTCTTTAGTTCTTGAAACTGTCTTCACATTTATCCGTCCATACGTATTTCACCGTCTTTCTTGTCAAGTTAGTCAACGGGGTAGCTATCTTCAAAAAATCTTGGATAAATCTTCGATAGTATCCCGCTAACCCTAGGAAACTCCGTACCTCGGTTGGCGTTTTCGGTTGTTCCCAGTTCATCACTGTTTCTACCTTCGCTGGATCCACTAAAATCCCCTCTTGGTCAATGACATGACCTAAAAACTGCACTTTCTCCAACCAAAACTCACACTTAGTGAATTTCGCATATAACTTCTCCTTTCTTAGTGTTTCCAACACTAATCTTAAGTGTTCAGCATGATCTTCTGGCGTCTTAGAATAGACGAGAATATCATCAATAAACACAACGACGAACTTGTCCAAATATGATTTGAACACTCATTCATCATATCCATAAATGCAAATGTCCATTCACAACCCAAATGACATTACCGTAAACTCGTAATGACCATAACGAGTTCTGAATGCCGTCTTTGGTACATCCTCCTTTCTCACCTTCAACTGGTGATACCCCATCCGCAAATCTATTTTAGAAAAATACTTTGCCCCTTTCAACTGATCAAAAAGATCATCGATCCTGGGCAATGGGTATTTATTCTTTATCGTTAGCTTGTTCAACTCTCGATAGTCGATACAAAGCCTTAATGATCCATCTTTCTTCTTGACAAACAACACCGGTGCCCCCCACGAAGAAACACTCGGTTGAATGTACTTCCTATCCAATAGTTCTCCGTGAATCAACCATTAGCTCCTTCATTTCCACAGCGCCCATACGATAAAGGTGCCCTTGAGATCGGTGCGCCCCTCACAACAATGTCTATCACAAATTTGATCTCCCTATCCGATGGTAAACCCGGTAACTCACTTGGAAATACATCTGTGAATTCGTTCATTATAGGTATTTGTTCCATGGTTGCTCCCACTCGCTGGGTATCAACAACATGGCACAGATAACCTACACACCCCTTCCTTAACAGTTTCCTAGTTTGTGTCATCGTAAGACAACACGAATATCCCGACAATTTATTTCCGTAAAATACTACAGGAGGTTGCTTTTGCGTTCTGATGCTTACACATTTCTTTTGGCAATCTATAATTGCTCTATGGTTAATCAACCAATCCATTCCGAGAATTACATCGAATTCTCCTAACTTTATCGGTATTAAATCTATCGATAACTTACACCCACGTATATCCACGCAACAACTCCTATGAATATTTTCAACATGAATTATTTCTTCGTTTGCTACCTTAATGTTCAAAGGTATAGGCAACATTTCAGGAAGTAATTCTAGTCGTCTAGCAAAATCACATGCTATAAACGAACAAGTAGCACCCGAATCAAATAGCACGTATGCATTTATGTTATTGATCGGAATAATACCTGCAACTACCTCCACCGATGCCACCGCATCTTAGACCGTCATATTAAACGTACGGGCCATTGATCTACCTGGCTGAGATGGACCACTAATAGCCAACTTTTCGCTATTAGTGCCCTTATTTCCTTCCATACCCTTCTTCGGGCAATTCTTTGCTATGTGGTCAGTGGAACCACATACAAAACATCTGTGATTTTTCTTCGGATTGGGACAGTTAGGCGAAATATACCCTTCCTGTCCACAATTATAACATACCGCTTTACCTTGAGATGACTCCTAAGTGAGTCTTCCTTAGTTTTACAGCCTCCATCCTCCTTTTAGGATCCCTTGCTTTACTCGTTATTCCCGAGTTAAAACCTTCCTCTTCTGACCGTCGCCACTTCCGCTAGCTCCCTCGGTCTTTATTCCTCCCTCAGCTCTGCTCTTACTTTTCTTATCTTTGTGGTACTGGCTGAGAGCCTCATTCCCACCTTCGGCAATTATTGCCTTTTCTAGTATGGTTCCAAAGGAAGTACTTTGAAACACAAAAAGTCAGCTATAGAGCCAGGGTTTCAAACCCTGCTCGAATCTTCTAGCCTTCCTCACTTCAGTGTCCACTTGGTGTGGAGCAAACCGTGCCAGTTCATTAAACTTGGCAGCACACTGGGGAACTATCATCTCCCCTTGTTTCAATTCCAGAAACCTCATTTCCATTCTCCCTTGCATACTAGTGGGAAAATAGTTCTCGAAGAAAATCTCCTTAAACCTTTCCCACGTCAGGTTTCCTATATCGGCCCTAGCCTGGTTAGCCTCCCACCAGAAGTTGGCCTCTCCTTTCATCAAATAGGTTGCAAAGGCAACCTTTTGACCCTCCTCAACATTTGTTATAACAAATGATTTCTCAATTTCTTTTACCCAAGTCTGGGCTTCTATAGGGTCCATAGTTCCTTTGAACTCCGGCGGACCGACACTTTTAAAGTCCTTAAAAGTAGTAGCTCGTACTACTCCAGGAATTACGGGTACATTAGCTCCCGTTATATTAAATGCAGCCGTTAAAAGATTAACGAACTCCTGCATTGGATTAACCGGACCACCCTCCGATTTATTAAAATTATCGTCTTGATTTCGTTGTCTCCTTCTGGGCGGCATTTTGCTGTTAAGAAAACAACACATTATTATTACTTTCTTCTTGTGGTTTAGTTATTATTTGTGATAAAACAATAACTCATACTCATTGCTCAATATGTTCCATAAAAGAGAATTATATTGATTCTCACTTATAGTATAATACTACATTGTTTACATTACTCAGCCTTAGCTGATTACATTACCATCCCGCAATTACTTTCCAAAAATTGGGATTTACAAAAGACTACCCTTGATATACAAAAGAGGGTTTTACGTCACTACTAGATACAAAATATATACATATATAGTCTACTCTAGCTATTGCTAGATTACATCTGCTAAATGGCATTCTCGAAATCTTTCTTGGCCAAACCGGCTATGACGTCTCGATTAATAGTATGTCGAGTCTGCCCTACTTCCACTGGATATCCAGCCACTTGTTGCTGGAAGTCTACGTGAGAACTCCTATGTATATAGGACATCCTCTCCAGCTTCTGCTATTTAGTCTTTAGCTCCTGCTTGAGCTCAAAGACTTCACCTTTCAGCTCTCGGACCTTGTCCTTAGCCATAACACGATCATCGTGTTCCTCTTCCCACATACCCTCCATGCTAACCTTGTCCTCACGGACAGCTTGGAGTTCCTCTTTCAACTCCTTCACCTCTTGACAGTAGTGGACGTTTACATCCAAAACCCGACATAAATAAAGGCTTTCATTGACTCCCCCGTAGACCATTCCTCTATAGGTGGAACCTGATCAAAGGACATTACGTCCACCTCTTCCTCCATCATACCATCAAATATGGACATGTAGTCCAAATTGTCCTAGTCTCCAGACTTGATTGTCACCACCTCGGGCTCTATCGCTACGGGATTAGGTAGTATCTCTACCCGATTAACCGAGTCCTCGCTCACAACATGTATGTCTCTATACATATCATTTTCTCATGACATCTACAATAAAACAATATAGTTTGATTAGTACATGGCAGTAAACTAATAAAAATACATACATAATATAATGCATTTTTATAAGGTTATCTTTCAACTTTTACTTCTTTATTAAGGTTATGACTTAAGGTTCAAATCCCCCCCTTAAGTTTTATAACCTAGGCTTTGATACCAACTTGTAGCGCCCCCAAATCTGGGTATCTTCCAACCCGACAGATGGTGCTATACTGTACAAACATTCATACATTCATTCAATTGAATAGTCTCAAAGAACGAACATAACGTCTATATATTAAAGGTAATATTTACATTTCCCAGGTTCTATACCCGTTAAAAAAGTTCTTTGTCATAATATTCATTACATTACAACAATAGACCTATATACCATTACAAGACACAATAATAATCGCCTTTAGCTTTTCCTTTATCCTTATTTCATCCTTCGGGATGTTCAGTCTTAGCTGCATTCATATGGTTCAAGCAAGAGTGAGCATAACTAGCTTAGCAAGTATAACAATTTCAATAACAACATGCTTGATACATATGAATCGTATATCTTCGATAACTGAACAATAGTTATGAAGTACTATTGATAATTCAAAATAGCACTTCATCTTTCTTTCAAAATGTTTCACAATGAATAATATTCAAGAAACATTCACTCCTATCAAAGACCTCGAGTATTCATTCTTTCTTTAAAAGGACAACCTTAAACTAAGTCCGTAAGTCTTGCAGGATATTACTTACGAGCACTTCTAGGTGATCAGCCTATTGTACTCTATGTTGATCAACACTACATCCATTAAACGTATTTATGTTTAATCATTTGGTAACCTCATGTGCCTGTCGTTTTATCGACAAAATATTTGTTTAACATTTTAGTCTTCTTTTGAAAACCATATCAAGTAATTGATAAAAGATAATAGTATTTGATAACAGATGAATAGATTATCAACAATCCACTCAATATGTTAAGACTAGCCAAAGGAACTGGCTTTAACTTCATTGCACTTCAATTCATGCGTAAGAATACATAAACGTCGAAAACTTGTTCAGATTGAATTGAGACAAGAGTTAGAATACTTGCCTTTAGCGTCTGCTACTGAGTATTTTACTTTACGTTCAAGTCTTTCAAGTCTCTACAATACATGATCACATAATGCCTTACATTAGGTTACATATAATCAAGTATGTATCCGACTATATCTTACCCTTCATCTCAATCTAATTTGCATATTAGACTTAATTATTATTCATTCCTATTTCATTCACATTTATTTATATTCCACAAGGTTGTTTCAACCTTTACTCACATTCTTAAGGTTTTATAAAGATTAACAATGTTATCTTATATTCCTTCATGTATGCTTACATTCAATGTTTAATTATAAACCTTTCCCTCTACTTGCAACTCTTCTTCATTGTCCACGGTTTGAGCATGGCGCGCCCGTATGCTGGCTTTCCCTTATAGCTTCATACATATGCCATGAGTTAGCGATGTATGAGCTTCGGACCTCATGACTGTGGCGCGGTCATCAAATAACCTTAGGGTTGGCCATGGCCAACCCCTGCACTACACCCATAAATTTTTAAATTCTTAAAATTTTGCGAACTTCTGACGCATAACTTCTTCGTTATAAGTCTGAATTGGCTCGTTCAAAAGCCTACTGTTCACAAATTATGTAATCTACGCGTTCATGCAAGAATTTTATTTATTCAATTTTGTTTGCTAAAAATTCACCTATTGGTTCATTTTTAACGCAAACGATAAACGTTTGTGAACGTTCAACGCTCGTTTCTTCGTTCTAAGTCGGAATTCGTCCATTTTCGAGTCCGCAACTCTTAAATGACAAATAGGACTTGTCTTCATTGGAAAACAACGTTTCCAAACTCAAACTTAAAATTTGACTTCCATTCCGGGAAATTTACGAATTCGACGATCAACGTCTAATCGCATTTATTTCAGCAAATCTTCCTTCTTATGATTTGTTCAATATTACAAATGAATTTGATTCATAATGTGAACATCTTAACATGCTAATTCCAACAACTTATAGTTCAAGTTGGATTTTGCCTTATTTCTTTCATGAGCTTATAACTTGTCAATTTATAAACTACTTATAAACTTATCATTCAAGACCTTATGATCATCAAAGTTACTCCATCATCATCCATATATGTTATTAACATATAGCTTTGCTCATGTAGAATAGATACATATAATCATACAAATTCTTTTACTTCCATATTACTTTTATTAATAAACTCATTTCAAGTTCTTAATGCTTTCACATAAGTTTACTACTTATATTAACTTAAATGACTTATTACCAACTTATGTGGCTTAAGTTCATTGCTTATACACTCTTCTTACTATTCATTACTTGAATGACACAAAATCTATCCTTTGCTTGGCCATCAATCCTTTAACTTGGTCATTACTCCTTATACTTGCTAACCACATTAACTTGGTCATTACTCATTTAACTTGATAACCACACATTAACCACATTAATATGGTTTTGCTCCATGGATCACACAACTCTTGGGCTTCTAGCTTGGGCGTAGTTATCTTAACCTTTGGGCTTTGCATTAACAAACAATACTTTGTTTATTAACTCAATAGTTGGGCCTTACACTTAATTGAATTGGGCTTGCACAAGATCTTAATCAATATTCACAAATCCATTCATATTACACAATACATATACATATTATTCATGTATCATTCTTGTAGTCTAACTCATATAGAATCTTTATACGATAATTCATTCTTCATACCAACGCGTATAATACTTCATATTATACTCGTTTTCTTTCCTCGTATAATGCTCACGTATCATACGATTAATACTTTCTTATTAATACTTCGCTTTCCTTAATATTCTTGAATTAAGTCCGCAAGTTTAAATTTTACGCTTTCCATAACTAGATTATTATTTCATAATCCGTCTTACTTTGATATTCTATCATTACGTATTTCTAGGAAGTTCAAAATAATTCCGAAGCAAATACCGATGAATAGTATTTTCAAAAAATTTCTCGAAAAACTTTTATTTTCGCCTTTAGAAATTCAAACACTTTAAATCCTTCACGTATCTCAATTACTACGACATTTCAACATCAATAGGTTATAGAACGAAAGCCATGTTGATATCACATAAAATATAATTTTATTTTTATTTAATTTAATAAAATCATTTTTACATAAGATCCGAATTTCTCGGTCGTTACAGTTAATTACAAGCAGATATAACAATTATAATGTTAAATGTAAATGACATAAAGTAAATGACACCAGAGGTTTTAAGTAGTTCAGAGACTGAATGCTCCTAATCCACTCTTCTGCTTCAACAAGTAGGGATTCCACTAAGGATTTGATCAACTCTGAATCACTAAGATTCCTTCAAGACTAGTAGTCTTGGAACTCTAGTTCACTAAGAACTCTTCATAACCAGCAGCCTTGGAAACTGTAGACTAAGCCCAGCAGACTTAGAATCTCTTGTACACTCTGGTACTCATCAAGTCCAGCAGACTTGAATTTGATTTAGTCTCGAAGAGAAGGACCCTTCAGGCCCTATTTGTTTGGTTGTTGTTTGTTGTTGTTGAGCTGCTAAGATGGCGTTTAACTTGTTCATCTTCTGGTACTTAGCAGCTTCTTGTGATCATTGGGGATTCAACATTGGTGTTTGATCACATCCTCGAGACTGCTAAGATGTACATTCAGTTTGACATCGTGTTGGTACTTAGCAGCTTGACTTATCCTTTGGTGTTGTTGTTGTGACGCCCCCAAAATTGGTATACATCACCTATTCTGAGTTGCCAAATACATGGTACAAAATACAAATACAAACTTAACTATACAGCTGTCGTGTAAAATACGACAAAATATAAACTGAGAGTTTAAACAAGAATACTGCCTTCTAGACAATATCCATTCTCAATGGAGTCCTCATAGACAGTATACAAACTCAAATTCAGTCCTCGTTACATTTATTGTCACGCTATTTAACAGAATAGTGAGGAATACTAATGCTATTATCTGGACCGTCACTCCATTCCCCGACTCGTCCCAGCTATATTCTCATTTCCTAATAGAATAAAGAAGGAAAGGGTGAGCTCAACTAGCCCAAAGAAGAAATATTATGACTAAGATAATGCGTAATAAATTATCATTAGTCTTCAACAATGTTAAACCGATAAAATACAATAGACATCAAGTTTAATCTGCAGTGAACAAGCAATCCATTAGAAAAGTCAAGTAGAGAATAAAATCTACTATCTTCTATGATTTAAAAAGGTTTTTCATAAATTTTTATCACTGAGACTCAGCTTAATAAATAAACCACATCATCGAATCATCCCTGCTCTACGGGCCAAGGACATTCATTAAATCATCAATGGTCATGACTATATCGAATAATCCTTGGTCAGAATCATACCAAGTCCATCTCTGCACGTAAGCCAAAGATATACAACAATAAAACCAATAATCAACAATCTATCTTTGCACGTAAGCCAAAGATATACAATAATAAAACCAATAATCAACAATCCATCTTTGCACGTAAGCCAAAGATATACAATTCAATAATCAACAGTCCATCTTCGCACGTAAGCTAAAGATAACTTTCATCACCATATAAGCATGAGGATGATGACAATGATATAAACATTAATCAAACTAAAACAAGGATAAATATTAAAGACTTTAAATTTATCCAAATATTATCAACCACTCATAATCTAATATTATTAATATCATAACAATATTTTAATCACCTCTAAACTTATAAATAATTTATTTCAATTGTTTACACTTTACCAAATAATGCATTTAATCATTCAAAGAATGCCATAATCATAAGATTTTATCACCAATGATCAAATGCCTTATCAACAATCTACATATACCTTATATAGGATTTCCAAGCCATAAAATCCTATTTTCCAACTTTGTTACTTCATATAACATATTTAACTCATATGTTCGTAACTAAACCATTTTCATGAAAAATACCAAATCAGTCCCAAAAATATTTCTTTTCTGAGATTTAGCAGAATATAGTCCCATAATGAACATATATTTTTCTCGGAATTTTTAAAATTCATTTACTATTTTTCAAAAATCAATTTCCAATTATTTCCTTAAGAAATTAGCTACCTCGAGTTTAACTCCAAAACTTCCCAAATCTTGGTAGGATCTTACACATGTTAACATGAGTCTCCAGTTTAAATTTCATGGTCATTGGAGTTATAGAACTCCGATTATAGCATTTTTCATCGGAAAAACCTAAATATTAAAATGGTCATAACTTGCTTATTTTAAGTCGGAATGAGCTCATTTTTGGACAGGAGGTTCTTTATACCATATACTTTCATATCCCAAAAGTCCAGAATTTTTCTCACAATTTAAGTGGCCAAAACAAATTTCTTCTAAAATCTGGACAAGAGCATTTGAGTAATTTCCAACTTTTGACTCCTTTGCTAAAATCACTCCACAAAAAATCTACAACACCTTTTCCAGTGATTCCACTTGGAGATGCTACAAAACTCATAGATCTAAATCTAGAAGTTGACCACACTCAAAAATTCAAAATATAATAGGAGATATGGTCAATTGAATTTCATGTTCCATTTTTACCAAAATTTGATTTTCAACCCTTTGTGATTTCTAAGAAACTTTCATGTTTTCACATAATAACCAACATAACTCATCATAACACTTACTAATACTTTATATACCCATGTTTTTCATTAGTCCAAAGATTTTATTATGACTCTCATCATAATCAACGTAACCAGATCATTTTCACAATTTAATAAGGAATGAATATAAAGGATCATTCACCATGCATGTGGTAATCCACATAGACAGGTTATTCCAACAAAATAATAAAGAATGGAATAACAAAAGGATTCACCATGCATGCGATAGAGACCGTACAGACAGGTTATTCCCAACAGAATAATAAATAATGGAACCAGGTCCGGCATAAATGCACAGACAGGATATTTCGACAGAATAATAAATGTGGAATAATAAATAATGGAACCAGGTCCGGCGTAAAACGCACAGACAGGATATTCCGACAAAATAATAAAGAATGGAATAACAACAAAATTTCACCATGTATGCGGTTGCTTGCGCAAACAAAGTTATTCCAATGAATAATAAAGAACGGAACCAGGTCAAGCAAAATTCGTACCGACAGGATATTCCAACAGAATAATAAAGAATGGAATAATAGAAGAATTTCACCATGTATGCGGTACTTCACATAAATAGGTTATCCCAACATAATAATACAGAATGGAATAACAGAAGAATTTCACTATGTATGCGATGCCATATAAACAAAGTTATTCCAACATAATAATGAAGAATGGAATAACAACTCTTACGAGTATTGAAAGAAGTAATTCTCATCATGAATACGAAAGAATAATACCCCTTACAGGTACAACAAATAATATCCCTTACCTCAAAAGAAGACTGGATATTGGAATAGTGAGGGAGCAGACTTCTCTTCTTCTTTCTCTCAATAATTTCTCTCTATAATAATGGCTCTAAAGCTTTAGTAAATTGGTGAGAAATGAAGGAAGAATGAGCTTCTATTTATAGAAAAATATAGTTTCGATAATTGCACGTTTTGGGGCTCGAAAAATTACAGTACAATACCTCCAACTTTTCTTTTATTTTTAATTCAGTCATCCAAGTATTATCAAACTTGCACTACCTCCCCTAATAGTAAATCATGTGAATCAATAGTAAATCATGTGACTCAATAGTTCTAAACATGTGAAAAAATTAATTATAGTATAGTACCTCCATCTATACCTCCATTTTTAACTTAGTCATGCAAGTATCATCAATCTTGCACCAACTCCCCTAATAGTATAAGAATGTGATTCAATAGTACACACATGTAAACAAATAGTTATATGAGCATGTGAATTAGTAGTAATTAATTGCTCATTTACTCGATTAATTACCCGATTTATCAATATAACCCCCAGACATCAATTATCATCGGAATAAATGTCGATTTCAACTAACACCAATAATCCCAACACAATGGAACTATCAAATTCATCTTTAATCAACACGAACTTATTCATCATTAATATCTAACTCACAATATTTAACAACCAGGTCGTTCCCAGGAAAGAGGGGGCTTTCCAATAAGGATTTCTCCTTATTGGCGCGCAATTAGGTGACCAAACCTGTCCTCGGCCGTAACTTCTGAACATTGTAAATATTGCAATTTAATAATATGAATAACTTTGTCGTCTCAATTATTGATTTAATAATATATCATATAATGCAGATTATACTTTGTGACAATAATCGAATCAATAATATGAGAGATATGATGCAGCAATTACTATAACAATAATTGAGTATAACTGAGTGACTTATCACGTAAGCATCAATAACTAATACCGTGTGCTACTATGTAACCACACGTATTACTGTACTTTTACTACCGAGTAGTTCAACAGTTTTAACGGTAAAACTTCCGCTGTTATTTTCATAAAAATAATTCTGTCGTTTTATTACTACGACAATACTTCCGTTGTGGGTTAACCAATGATTGTGCCGTCGTACAGATATTCCCGACAAAAAGAATATTCGCTGACCAAACAAATATTTGATAACAACTTGCATACTTTGCAAAATTTATAAATACTACCCACAACTATAACATTATATCAAATCCATACCATAATATTAAAAAAAATATTTCGAGAAAATTAAATCTTTATTCGTAAAATCTGGGGTTTTACAGCTGTTCTTTGCCATTTGATTCTTATCTTCATATGATATTCAACATTGTGCACCATCATCATTGAGGTACTGCTAAGTCTTTGTTTATCAGTTTAGCTTCTTTGGGTACTTAGCAGTCCTTGAACACTGGTTATCTTGTGCACAGAGTCAGTTATATATCTTCTTCTCTTCAGCTCAATGTGTTCTAGTTGAGACATAAAGTGGCTCAAATATATTGCTTTTTGATTTGCCACTTACGTTATAGCCTTCTTGGCCTTCCGGCTTTCAGTACAGATGCCATCTCATTGTCATACTCCTTTGTATGGAGTGAAGCTTTATCATTGCCGAATTCTCATCGGTTGTGCTTCACTCTACTGTATTGGTCTCATTCACATGAAGACCTTTTCTCTGCTATGCTCTATATGACTTGCATCTCTTCAAGTCAAAAACATCATCTTCTTTAAAGCTTTGGCTATTTGTAGATTCATCTGTTATCTTCCCGTTAGAATATAGCCGTTGGAGGTCTTCTATTGATGAGCTACCCTTTTAATCTCTGCTTGTGAAGTAACTTTGAAATGTCTTAGTCAAAGATATCTATTGTAGTAATTAATGCTCCAGACATATCTGAGTACTGATGTAGACATGTCAGATTAATGTGACAACTCCTTTTTGACTTTCCTGACACTTCAGTCTGCTTTATCACCTAACACTTCATAGAAATTACTTTCAACAGGCTAGCAGGTAGTCACCTTCTTCTTTTGTTTCCTTGATTCTCATCATGGATGCTTGGAAAGGATATCGGGATTCCCAATTCTTAACATTCAAATGTCAGTCTTCTTTGCTAGGACATTCTCACTCGTCAGATGAACGTCATTTATGATTTTGACCTTTATGAACTCTACGAGTGCTTGTCTGTGGAAATCATATGGTGATTTGACCTCGACACCCATTATGAATTCAAGAGTGTTCTATGTTGGGCCATCTTGTACCTTGCCTTTCACAGTCTATTCTATGATCATGCTTGATTCAGCCTGAATAGAGAGAACACTATAATTTCTCTTAAGTACTGATAGAGTACAATCTTTACTTGCTAATATTGTAGACTCTACGTTCCCGAGAGCAGACTACGATTCTTAACTTGGCTCGGTAGGTGCTCAGATCAACTCTACGAGTCTGAGTGGCTTTCAAGACAGACTACGATTCAAACAACTTCTTTGATACTCTACGATTCTGTCTTAGCTCCTGCAGTCTCTTTTGGTTCATCATAATCAGCTTTTATAACGTTCTGCCTTGTGATCTCTTGATCATACTTTATGATAAGGTTGAGCATTAACATCCTCCTTATTTGTCCTTTGCTCTATGGAAAGTCTACCATAATCTCTGTATTTCCCTTTGTCAGGCTCTTTTTCTCTTTGGTGAGCACTGCGATCGTAGTTTTTTTTAGCACTTTTAGAGATTCCTTCTGACTGGATTTTTACGTCTCTATTAATCCTCTTGTTTGTGCTTTGATCTTCCACTTACTTGCAGATCATTGAGAGAATCCTTTCTGAAAGTCTTCAAAGAGGCTGCATTCTTAAGCTTGACTGTTCTTACCAGAGAAAGTGATCTATGCATTAGACTTCGTGTTTGCTTCTATAGAGAATCGTAAAGTGCTTATATGATTATGCCTTGGCTATGTAAGCATCTCGTTATCTGTGACATTGGCTCTGGTTCTACAAACTGTGATCCTCATGGGTGACATGCAGACTTAACGATTCAGAGTCAAGTCTACGATTCTAGCATGACAGGCGCTCGATAGACATCTTCTCCAATTCCAAGTGCAGACTACGATTCTGCTTTACTTTCTTGGCAGGCTAGCATGACTTGTACAGAGCTCTTTAATCAGACATGCCTATCTATTACATTTCAAAATATATCAACCTAACAGCTTTGCTCTTTTCTTCTATACATTCATTTCTAGAATGATAAACATTAAGCATGGATCAACCTAACAATTTTGACCATATCAATCTAAGTCCTTGTCCATATTATCTATCATCTATTAAGGACTTTACAACTTTTATCAATGCAGACATATCTGCATATTCATTCATTTACTTCAACATCTTCATCATCAAATTATACGTATAAAGGAATAACATTCACATGCATATTCCTAACAATCTCCACCTATTTGATGATGACAAAAACACTGAATGCATATGTATGAGATGAATGAATATTAAGATACAGGGAGCTGCTGTATTGCTAGAACAGGTAATATGAATGATATTAAAAAACATTTGATTACAGATGGCAGATCAAATCTAAATACCCGATCCAGAGCTAACTATTATTATTTTAGATGTACCTTCTTTTTCATGTGTGTGTCTTTTGGATCTTCTTTTTGTTGTTGCTATTCATCTTCTTGTTTTCCCGGTTCCTGCTCCCCCCTAAGATGGTGAGTCGTCTTCTTTTTGCTTTGTAGTTTAATTTTCCTTCTTATCTTTCTGGATCCTCTTCTTGGTCTTTATTCGATTCTTCTTATATCCCTTTGAGCTCCTGCTCCCCTTGAGATGGCGAGTCCTCTTCTTCTTGCTTTGCAGTTTGTTTTTCCTTCTTGTTTTTTTGGATCCTCTTCTTTGTGTTCATTCGATTCTTCTTATGTCCCTTTGAGTGCCTTCTCTTTTTCTCCCCCCTTTTGTCATCAATCACTTGAGATAGATGCTGGACATTTGATATAAGCTGCTCAAGTAGGTAGGATGAATTACCAACTTCAATCTTTAGCTCCTGCTGGCTGAGCTCTAGTTGTAGAAAGAGAGAGAGAGAGAGAGACCAATTTAGAGTATCTATTTTCTCGTAAAGAGACACAATAGATTCTTCATTTTTCTTTTGAAGTAGCAGGGCTTCTTTCCTCTGTTGCTCAATTGATTCCAAATAAATCTGATCTCTCTGATGAAGCGTATTAGATATATTAGAAATGATTGCTTGAAGCTTCTTGTGGAACTCATTGTCCTTTCCTTCTGATAGGCCATTTGCTTCCTCGGTAATATAAGAATATTTCTCAACCATTTCCTCAGGGTTTTTCAATAACTTTAAGTTTTGAGAGCTTTGGGCATTTTGTTTTAGTTTCTCACTTTGGTAGATGTTTTCAAATGCAGTGAAAATGTCGAAGAAATCAATGTTGGATGAAGAGGGGATATCAGATAGTATACTGAGATTGAGACATGGAGTACTGAGAGTGGTGTTTGATGAGTGGGTAACAGGATGAGCTTGAACAGTTGCAATCGCAGAGCATGAGACCTCTACGATTGAGGGCTTTGGTGTGAAATGTCTTGATTCTTGGAAAGTTCTGAGAGGCCAGCTCCAAATTTGGAAAGTATGAATAACACCAGCTGATGTAACTCACATCTCCATCAGCATAAGCCTTTAGCCAGGGCATCCATGGATAAAACCATTTTATCAGATAATTGTTAGGATTATACAGTATCATAGTACAATCTAAATCCATATCGTGAAAATTATTGAGCAATTCTTCTGTAGTCTCACTACTTTGAGGCATTCATTCCCATGATCTATCCATCTTCCTGGTATCACATTTCTTGGTTCATCATTGACTTCCACCACTATTCTTCTGTGAGCCATTGCCGTGACGCCCCCAAATTCAGACCACACTTGTCTCAAACTTTGTTGTCACGTACTAACTCAAATAATAAATCAATATCTCACATAGCGGAATAATAGAATAAATTTCATTGATATAATATAATTATCCTTGTCCCAAAGTCTTGCAACCGTGACTAATATAATATATCTCAAACTAAACATAACTTAATACAAATAAGTTCTTCTACTACCACATAATAGTACATTCCTAGGATTATAGAAATAACTACTCCAAAGCTTTCACTTTACCCTTATCCTTGCCAGAGGGTTCACCACGTTCTACCTTCACTGAAAGTTTTATGGAAAGCAAAGATGAGCAATAATTTTGCCCAGCAAGTAATATAGCAAAAGGGTAATCAATATGTTTTAAATTTCTCAAGGGTATATTAATAATGATAGCTCAAGATAGCAAG
The DNA here is from genome assembly GCA_020205605.1 of Panax ginseng. Lineage (NCBI taxonomy): Eukaryota > Viridiplantae > Streptophyta > Magnoliopsida > Apiales > Araliaceae > Panax > Panax ginseng. The sequence goes on from CM035131.1 coordinate 85,161,742, forward strand.
AAGTATTGATGGTTATCAACAATAATTTCTATGGACAATAATATTAAATGATTAATTCAATTCAAGATTTCAAAGCAATAAATACTGAGCAGTCACTAAGGACTATGAACCTCTCCTAGAATTAACTGTAATAGACTGACAATTCTATAAAATGAGTACAATAGGTGATCAGCCTAAAATACCCTATGTCATGCATAATATTTAGTCATTCTCATGTTCGCATATCGGTTCCCCGACAATATAATTCTCCTACCAAGAGGGTTGTTCTTCTCAGTTATAAGAGTCCGCACCAAGTTAATTGTTCTTCTCAGTTATCGTTCGAATAAAAGTTTAAAATTTCATTACGAAATATTATTCCTTCAAGGATCTACTTTTACGATCAATAATTGCACAAGTTCAAATAATGCTCAATAAAGAGTAAGGTTTGAGTACTTGCCTCAAGCGTAGTTTACCAAAGTAAAGCTTAATACCCTCTTTCGAATCCTAACATAATATATTTATATGTATAGGATCTTCATTAGTTAGATAAACTCATATATGTAAGTTCAAACGTACACATAAACGTCTAACTTAGTTGTAACTTCATATATACTACATCACATATCCTACATCCTCGTAGCACAAATACGATTGTATGACACCCCAAAGTCCAATAACACCTTTTCAAATCATTGCTTGCAAATACCTTTTTGAACTTCATTCTCAAAATTTATAATCATTCAGTAAATACATTAACTCTAGCATCTAGCATGTTTCTTAACACATTAGTTAGCACACCCGGTCACATAATGTAAGTTAACTTATCCCTACAAGCATGCCTTGAACATCATATTAGAAACAAAATCTAGACTTGACTACAGGATGGCGCAGCTGCACCCTATCATGGCTTAGGGATGGTGCAGCTGCGCTGTCTCCTAACTAGACCAGGGTTAATCTTTGTATTTCCTATTTCTGTCCCAGCCTTTGGTATACTCAAATAATCACACTTAACATGCATACATGCTAAAGTACTTTATATAAGTGTATGATAATCTTGAGTTTACTTTTACATGGTTTTTGTTTACGATTTCCATGGAATTAAAGCATAAAAAGGTTATGTAATCATTATGTTTTATAACTTTGGCCATATGTCTATATAAAGAGGTCACACAATCTGGTAATACACATACTGTAACGCCCCTAAATTTGGATACTTGAAACCCGAACTCAATTCATTACGATACCATTTCTATGAGCGTAAATAAAAATATTATCATAAATATCAAATTTAATGTACATATCAGAGTCTAATCCCAGGTACGCGACCGTAAAACATTTCATTACATGCTAAATAATAAATATAATCATCTTATTTAAGTCTAACTACTACATAAGATAACTCAAACTTAATCGGGTAGCTTTCCTTTCCTTTCGTTCTTGGCAGAGCCCTCTGGTCGATCATATATAACTGAAAACATTTAAATTAAGCAAGGATGAACATTTGAGTGCCCAGCATGTAATAACAATTATAAATATTAGCTGAAAGGATTAAATGTTTTCTTTGTACTATCCTTCTACAACAAATCAAAAGTTGTGAAGTAATCTGGACCGATAATAATAACATAACAACTCTCTATCAAAATTTTGAAACTACGTACTGACTATAAATAGGGTTAAGGTGACATACTATGAACATTATTCTCAATTTTTGAAAAGGTTTAACAGAACTTCATCTGTAAACTGTCATAACTTATGGACACGGGGGTGATCTGCCCAATGTGCCCTGTATTGATCAATACTACCTGCAAGAACGATATTATCGTTCACTCTGTCCGCCTTGGACGCATAAAAATTTTCCTATGTTCGGGATGTTCATACATAATCTGGAATTCGAACCAAAGAAATTTGATTGGATACAAAAAGATTTTATCATATTCAACGATATTTCTGAATATGTGTCTAGCTGGGTCAAATAGCTTAGACGTATATATATATATATATATATGTATCAACATGTGATTAGATATAATGATTATCCAAGTGGGGACACTTGTATAACCATTAGGAATTAACGAACAGAATATATATATGAATTACCATATACTAACATGTTAATAAACAATGATCGGATATAGAATATATCACAATAGGGTTAATAATCTAGCATAATAATAATATAATTCTGAAACTTCTTACTCATGTCAATTGCATAAAGAAAATGCAAAGGTAAGATACTTTCTCAATAATAATTGGAGTAAGTATAGGAAACTTGCCTGGTCTGCTGCTTACAATACGTAACTTAGTTTTATCTTTTATACCGAAACCTATCATTAATAAGATCATTCTATCGATTAGAATCACATATCATAACACATAGTATCGCTTATTGCGATTGCAACAAAGACATAACCTAATCACATTGGCACACATGTTTCACAGTCATTAAATCACAAATAAACACATATACAGTCAAACTATCTAAGTCCATATCAATTTCAAAGACACGCTTGGTTATCTCTACAAATGATATCAGTACTTATAGAATTTAAAACTCTATTCAATACCCTTAATATTATTACGGACAACCTCAATTATCGGTCATATTATTTTTTCATAGCCTTATAATAATTTTCAAATAATTATTATAATTTATCATGAATTTTCAAACACCGTAATCATTATAAAATGATTTAAATATCAAATAATTCTATTTTCATTAAAATTTAAATAATATTAAACTATTAATGAAACCATTGCCAAAATATTAAAGTCATTTATAATAACTTAAAATACTTTTAAAACATTTATATTACCTTTAAATGATTTTTAAAATATTTAAAATCATTTTAAAATAACTATCATTAATATTAAAATATTAATGTTCTATTCTTTAAAATATTAAAAGTCATTAAGTATAAGTAAAAATATTTTTAATTCATTTATATCCTTTTTAAATGATTTTTAAATCAATAAAACCGTTTTTAAACTATTTATTTAATATAATTATTAAATAAATTTAATATCAATAATATTAATATTTTTCATGACAAAATATCAAAAGTTATATTTTATAACTTAAAATATTTTATAACATTTAAATCATAATTATATAATTTTTAAATCATTAATTCTATTTTTTATAATTTATTTAATATATTTATTAAATAACTTAAATATCATCAATATTATTTAATTAATGAAATTCATCACAAAATTTTAAAAATAACTTAAAATATTTTCTTATAATATAATATAATTTTAAATGATTTTTCAAGTATTAAAATCATTTTTAAGTAATTTATTTAATACTATAATTAAATAAATTTAATACCATTTATATTCCAAAAATAATAAATATTAATGAAATATATTCAAAATAATTAAAACTCATTTTTAGACTTTAAAATAATTTTTAGGAATTTATTTTGTATTTTAATAATTAAAAACTATTCTTCTATATTTTTAATCAATTTTCGAAATTAATTAATTAAAATTAACTAAGTCTGTCATTAAAGCCTTTGGCGGACGTAAAAGCGTCATTTAGTGTGTTCTTGAGGCTCAAGAACACCAATGTCAGTGATTGACTAGTCATGTTTGACCAGTCATACATGTCAGGTTATGAGATTTCTGGGCATGTTATAACTTTGATCATGTACTACTAATGTAATACTACAAGACACAACAACTAACAAGATCATACAACATAACAATAAGTAGATCTGTTCCTTCAAACTCACTGTCAGGGCTTTCTGGGTTTTCTGGGTTACCCAAAAACCCTGTCAGTCACGAGGGTCCAATTTGAAGCTCAAATTCCTATAGGTTCTGGTCATTAACAAGTTGATTTTATGGTTCAAGCTTATAGTATATATGACAAAGTACACATAACATTCATAAGATCAATAAAACTACAACATAATCATAAGTTAGAATCCGGTCAAACATTGTCAGAGAGGCTGTTCGTCCTCTTTTCTTGAAATTCCAGAAACGCAAAATCAGTGCAAGTGGCCTACTTTGACCGTCGAATACTTTAATCATGCTTGTCATTTAGGTGATATAAAGTCATGCATTTGTAGTACATATTATATACTATAACACGAATGCAACAACATGTACAAAACACATAAAGCCTGCAAGATCTGAACCCAAGAACTATCTGTCAGACCGACCTGGGAAAATCTGGGTTACCCAGAAATCTCCCGGTCAATGCCGGTCAACGATCTTTGACCGTTAATAACATGAAATATGTGAATCATATGATTGTTATTTTAGTTGCAGAGCAAAGGCGACATATCAGGCTATGGATTTAACACATAAAAGAACAACAATCATGAACACAGAAGAATCTATGGGGTCTGACATTCATTGTCAGACAACATAAATTAAAATTCCCAGATTCTTAAAAACTCCTATTTCGAGCATCTAAGTGTTATGGATCTGAGTTATAACAACCCAGATCACTGAATGACACTTACTAACATAACTTTAAACAATAAACAACAACAAATAACATGAATCACAAGGATTTCAAGGTTTAGGGTTTTTATACCTTTCTACGAACCAAATCTTGATCTAATGCTTCTGATCTGCTACAAGTGTTAGTGGGTCTTGAGTAGTGACTGGTCTAGCAAGAAAATTTCGGATGTTTGAAGTTGAGAGGGTTTTGGTTGAGTGTTGTGATCAAATGTGGCTTGAATGTGACATTCTCTCTCTCATAATCTATATATAATTTGATGAAATGGTTAGGGTTGATCATGCTTATTGATTAAAGGCTATTACTAGACCACATGGCTATGTTTAGTTGGTTTACCAACTAAAGTTATGGCAACCTATACAAGTTATCTATTAAATAATGATAGAAGGGCAATTTAGTCATTTAGCTTTTACTTTTAGTGGCAAAGTTATCAATTCCTTTCTAACCTCTAGGGTTTGACCCTTAGGGTTTAACCCTAAGGTTTCCTAAGCTCTAAATCTAGAATTGTGTATTAAGGGTAAAATGGGCATCTTAGTTTCTAGAAATGTGAATTAGGGTTTCCTAATCACTTTAAGCTTGTAAAATAGGCTTTGTAAAATACTAATTACCATTAAGCTTGTTAAATTAGTAATTAGGGTTTATAACTTAGCAATTAGGGTCTTGATCCAGTAATTAGGGTTTCTAAATGTCAATTAGGATTTACCTATTTAACATTAAACATAATAATGGCCATAACACATAACTTAACAAATCTTACAGTCATAACTGACTTCTGTACTATAGTTATCAGTAATGCCAGGGTTTGTACTGTTTTACTATAACCGTTCCACACATTAACATTACACACATATAAGACATGTTTATATTACTGAAACACAAGTAATATTATATTATTATTCTCATTCCTTATTCAAAATCCAGAATTAGGGTTTTGAATTCATATCTGACATAACCTTCATACATACCAACATTAATTAAGTTAAAATAATTAACCTAACCAATATAATAAAATACATATCATAAGAATCCTAGTAATCATATCATATATACTATAATCATATTTTTATGGAAAATAAATAATAAATATTATAAAATTAATTTATTATAAGAATATAATCTATAATAATCAATAAGTCTAAAAAGAAATTATTTACATCTAATAAATAATTTTATTTATTACATAGATACATATACTTTACTTTACAAATATTTTCACCTTTATATATATATATATATATATAAAAATTAAATCGCAAAAATTCTTATTTGAAAATATTGGGTTATTACATTCACCCTCCCTTATAAGGATTCCGTCCTCGGAATCACCGCTTTAAAACCTATAGACACTAGGGCAAATAACATACATAATCACTTCAAGTAGATCCTGATCAGATTCGATCGGACTGATCTTTATCTATTCAGCATAAAGCTTGTCTATCTAATTCTACGAAAATTTGATTTCTAACAGAACCCAAATTTCTCCTTCAAAATTTCTTTATAAAATAATTTACTATATAAATACGAAAATCATATATAAGAAAATAAAATTTGATTTGAATAATACCTGAAGTTGCATTCCCATCTGCCACGGTATCTTAAATGGTCATACTGAAGACTCTTGTGGTTGATTCTGTTGGGTTGTTTGTTGAAGTTGGTCCCATTGTCGCCAGCGTCCCGCTACTTTTCTCCGTAACCACACTTCCTACATCCCTTCTCCTTTTCGGATAGTCCTTCACCTTATGCTTCGTTGATCCACACCTGAAACATCCTTTATTCATCCTAGGATTGGGGCAGTTGGGAGAGATATGTCCCTTCTGCCCACACTTATAACACACTAACTTAACTTTAAGACACTCTCCCGAGTGATTCCTTTCGCAATTTCCACATTGCACAACCTTATTCTTTCCCCCTCCTGGCCTAATTTCGATATGCTCGGAATTATCTCCTTTCTTTTTTCCAGTCTTACTACCACTACCCCCTTCTCCGGCTCTAGCTCGATTTGACTCCCACCAAAAATTCTCTCCTCTTTTGGTGGCAAAAGCTGTCTTTTGCCCCTCCGTTACCCTAGCTATTACAACTACTTCTACAGGGTCAGTTGGCCCTCTAAATCCTGACGGTCCTATGGCCTTCAAATCTTTAATGTTCATAAATCGATTGCCTGGCGGATTTCCCGCGGCTGGTATTCCATCCTTCATATCTTGAGCGACCACATTCGCAAAATTCTGCATCGGGTCTGGTTGTCCTCCAACTTTGTTGACAGGTTCTTCTACCCTTTGGTTTCGTTTAGGTCTTGGCGGCATTATCTGATCATAATTGATCTTTTATCGACTTACCTTCTATAACACGAAATTCTCTACTCAAATAATCATATATTCAAAATATTATATTTTGAAAAACTTGGTTACTCTATTAATCAGTGTTCAGATAAATAATTATTATCTTTATACCAACTCATTTCATTAATCCAACATAGATTCATATTTATAGCGCTTGACAGGCCATAACACATACTTCTTTAAACATCCGCTATCCCCTTGTGACTCAATTGCTAATACTATTTATTTCTTACGCCTTCACTAAGGATCAATTGCTTAGTATTCTATATATTCCCATTATCCTCAATAATCCATTTACAGTTAACTATACCTAGTTCGTCAAACTTTACTACACATTATGAGTTTAAGAACTCACCATAGATATATGAGTTTAAGAACTCGAGCTTGCCCTATATTCTTTAACTATACTCTACTACTATCGCTTATACTATCGCTTCGGGTTTCTAGTACTACATTTTTCCAGTATAATCACCTCATCAGGGTTGCTTTCAATGTAAGCCTCTATTTTAGCTATCAGCTTTGATATTGGCTTGGTTATGGAGGTTGACTCCTTCTTTACGATCTGAGGGTATCCTAATCCTTTTCTATCTTACATTTACACATAAATTATCCTGATTAGCATATAATATATACACACAACAAATAATAGTTTTATTTAAGTTATCTTTTATTTTTGTTTGACGATTAATTTATTCGATTCATCTCCTTTTAAACTCTATGTGAGTTATTTGTACTTTCAACATTTTTCCTCTGCTCTAAGGTTATAGCCTAAGGTCTACCCCTACCTAAGGTTTCTAACCCTAAAGCTCTGATACCAAACTTGTAACGCCCCCAAATTTGGATACTTGAAACCCGAACTCAGTGCATTACGATACCATTTCTATGAGCGAAAATAAAAATATTATCATAAATATCAAATTTAATGTACATATCAGAGTCTAATCCCAGGTACGCGACCGTAAAACATTTCATTACATGCTAGATAATAAATATAATCATCTTATTTAAGTCTAACTACTACATAAGATAACTCAAACTTAATCGGGTAGCTTTCCTTTCCTTTCGTTCTTGGTAGAGCCCTCTGGTCGATCATACATAACTGAAATCATTTAAATTAAGCAAGGATGAGCATTTGAGTGCCCAGCAAGTAATAACAATTATAAATATTAGTTGAAAGGATTAAATGTTTTCTTTGTACTATCCTTCTACAATAAATCAAAAGTTGTGAAGTAATTTGGACCGATAATAATAACATAACAACTCTCTATCAAATTTTTGAAACTACGTACTGACTATAAATAGGGTTAAGGTGACATACTATGAACATTATTCTCAATTTTCAAAAGGTTTAATGTAACTTCATCTCAGAAACCGTCATAACTTACTGAGACACGAGGGTGATCACCCAAATGTGCCTCTCAGATTGATCAATACTACCTACAAGAATGATATTATCGTTCATTCTCATTCGCTTTAGGCGCATAAATTTTTTTCATGTTCGGGATGTTCATACATATACTGAATCAAACCAAAGCAATTTGATTGGATACAAAAAGGTTTTATCATATTCAATGATATTTCAAATCAGTCTAAATTTGGTTCAAATAGCTTCGACGATATATATATATATATATATATATATATATATATATATATATATATATCAACATGTGATTAAATATAATGATTATCCAAGTGGGGACACTTGTATAACTATATTTAGGAATTAACGAACAAAATATATATAGGAATTACCATATACTAACATGTTGATAAACAATGATCGGATATAGAATATATCATAATAGGGTTAATAATCTAGCATAATAATAATATACTTCTGAAACTTCTTACTCATGTCCATTGCATAAAGAAAATGCAAAGGTAAGATAATTGCTCAATAATAATTGGAGTAAGTATAGGAAACTTGCCTGGTCTGCTGCTTACAATACGTAACTTAATTTTATCTTTTATACCGAAACCTATCATTAATAAGATCATTCTATCGATTAGAATCACATATCATAACACATAGTACTACTTCTTGCAGTCAGCACATAACCTAATCACATTGACACACATGTTTTACAGTCATTAAATCACAAATAAACACATATACAGTTAAACTATCTAAGTCCGATCAATTTCAAAGACATGCTTGTGTACTTACTCAGCAGATCGGTACTTATCGAGTTTAAAATTCTATTCAATACCCTTAATATTATTCGGACAACCTAAGTATCACCATATTATTTTTTTTCATAGCTTTATAATGATTTTCAAATAATTATTATAATTTATCATGAATTTTCAAACACCTAATTATTATAAAATGATTTCAATATCAAATAATTCTATTATCATTAATATTTAAATAATATTAAACAATTAATGAAACCATTGCCAAAATATTAAAGTCATTTATAATAACTTAAAATACTTTTAAAACATTTATATTACCCTTAAATGATTTTTAAAATATTTAAAATCATTTTAAATAACCATCATTAATATTAAAATATTAATGTACTATTCCTCAAAATATTAAAAGTCATTAAGTATAACTAAAAATATTTTTAATTTATTTATATCCTTTTTAAATGATTTTTAAATCAATAAAACCATTTAAAAACTATTTATTAAATATAATTATTAAATAAATTTAATATCAATAATAATAATATTTTTTCATGACAAAATATCAAAAGTTATATTTTATAACTTAAAATATTTTTATAACATTTAAATCATAATTATATAATTTTTAAATCATTAATTCTATTTTTCATAATTTATTTAATATATTTATTAAATAACTTAAATATCATTAATATTATTTAATTAATGAAATTCATCACAAAATATTAAAAATAACTTAAAATATTTTCTTATAACATAATATAATTTTAAATGATTTTTCAAGTATTAAAATCATTTTTAAGTAATTTATTTAATACTATAATTAAATAAATTAAATACCATTAATTTTCAAAAATAATAAATATTAATGAAATATATTTAAAATAATAAAAAACTCATTTTTAGACTTTAAAATAATTTTTAGGAATTTATTTTGTATTTTTAATAATTAAAAACTATTTTTCTCTATTTTTTTTTATCAATTTTCAGAAATTAATTAATTAAAATTAATTAAGTCTGTCGCTAAAGCCTTTGGCAACAAAAAGCGTCGCCTTAGGTGTTCTTGAGGCTCAAGAACACCAATTTCAGTGATCGACTAGTCATGTTTGACCAGTCATACATGTCAGGTTATGAGATTTCTGAGCATGTTATAACTTTGATCATGTACTACTAATGTAATACTACAAGACACAACAACTAACAAGATCATACAACATAACAACAAGTAGATCTGTTCCTTCAAACTCACTGTCAGGGCTTTCTGGGTTTTCTGGGTTACCCAGAAACCCAGTCAGTCACGAGGGTCCAATTTGAAGCTCAAATTCCTATAGGTTCTGGTCATTAACAAGTTGATTTTATGGTTCAAGCTTATAGTATATATGACAAGGTACACATAACATTCATCAGATCAATAAAACTACAACATAATCATAAGTTAGAATCCGGTCAAACATTGTCAGAGAGGCTGTTCGTCCTCTTTTCTTGAAATTCCGAAACGCAAAAATCGGTCTGAGTGGCCTACTTTGACCGGTCGAATACTTTAATCATGCTTGTCATTTAGGTGATATAAAGTCATGCATTTGTAGTACATATTATATACTATAACACGAATGCAACAACATGTACAAAACACATAAAGCCTGCAAGATTTGAACCCAAGAACTATCTCATCGACCGACTGGGAAATCTGGGTTACCTGTAAATCTCCCGTTAATCTTGCGCATCAACGATCTTTGACAGTTAATAACATGAAATATGTGAATCATATGATTGTTATTTTAGTTGCAGAGCGAAGGCGACATATCAGGCTATGGATTTAACACATAAAACAACAACAATCATGAACACAGAAGAATCTATGGGGTCTGACATTCATTGTCAGACAACATAAATTAAAATTCCCAGATTCTTAAAAACTCCTATTTCGAGCATCTAAGTGTTATGGATCTGAGTTATAACAACCCAGATCACTGAATGACACCTACTAACATAACTTTAAACAATAAACAACAACAAATAACATGAATCACAAGGATTTCAAGGTTTAGGGTTTTTATACCTTTCTACGAACCAAATCTTGATCTAATGCTTCTGATCTGCTACAAGTGTTAGTGGGGCTTGAGTAGTGACTGGTCTAGCAAGAAAATTTCGGATGTTTGAAGTTGAGAGGGTTTTGGTTGAGTGTTGTGATCAAATGTGGCTTGAATGTGAAATTCTCTCTTTCATAATCTATATATGATTTGATGAAATGGTTAGGGTTGATCATGCTTATTGATTAAAGGCTATTACTAGACCACATTGCTATGTTGAGTTGGTTTACCAACTAAAGTTATGGCAACCTATACAAGTTATCTATTAAATAATGATAGAAGGGCAATTTAGTCATTTAGCTTTTATTTTTAGTGGCAAAGTTGTCAATTCCTTTTCTAACCTCTAGGGTTTGACCCTTAGGGTTTAACCCTAAGATTTCTTAAGCTCTAAATCTAGAATTGTGTATTAAGGGTAAAATGGGCATCTTAGTTTCTAGAAATGTGAATTAGGGTTTCCTAATTGAATTAGGTTTCCTAATCACTTTAGGCTTGCTAAATAGGCTTTGTAAAATACTAATTACCATTAAGCTTGCTAAATTAGTAATTAGGGTTTATAACTTAGCAATTAAAGTCTTGATCCAGTAATTAGGGTTTCAAAATGTCAATTAGGGTTTACCTATTTAACATTAAACATAATAATGGTCATAACACATAACTTAACAAATCTTACAGTCATAATTGACTTCTGTACTATAGTTATCAGTAATGCTAGGGTTTGTACTATTTTACTATAACTGTTCCACTCATTAACATTACACACATATAAGACATGTATATATTACTGAAACATAAATCATATTATATTATTATTCTCATTGCTTATTCAAAATCCAGAATTAGGGTTTTGAATTCATATATGACATAACCTTCATACATACCAACATTAATTAAGTTAACATAATTAACCTAACCAATATAATAAAATACATATCATAAGAATCCTAGTAATCATATCATATATACCATAATCATATTTTAATGGAAAATAAATAATAAATATTATAAAATTAATTTATTATAAGAATATAATCTATAATAATCAATAAGTCTAAAAAGAAATTATTTACATGTAATACATAATTTTATTTATTACATAGATACATATACTTTTCTTTGCAAATATTTTCACCTTTATATATATATATATATATATATAAATTAAATCGTAAAAATTCTTATTTGAAAATATTGGGTTATTACACATACTCATGTTGTTCATATCATTTATTCATAACTAGCATTGTTTAGCACTTTGAAACATGCTTTAAGCTCATGTTTGATTAAGTTATCATTATGTCCAACACATACGAATCATGTTTAGAGACATAATAAACATAAACTTGACATCTTAAGTCTTTTGAATCTAAATACTCATATATAATGCAACTTAATTTTGAAAACATGTTCAAGGCTGCCTTTGAAATCACTTTAACATGAATGATGCAATATAACACATATAAGAAAACTTTTAAAAAAACTTTTATCATAAGTAACTAAGTCATGTTAACATCTTTTCAAGATCAGAACCTTCATCTTGTAGCATTCATGTACATTAACTTTAATATATCAATTTTTTCTTTTAAAATATTTTCTAACACAAAGCTTAACAAGTTGGTCATGAATACAATAACTATGAATCATATATCATGCTTATTTAGGTTCTAAATCAGTCTTGTACGTGTGCTACTAAGTTCAGAATTTGTAGGACATGTATTTCTTCAAAGTTTGTTTTAAAAACTTTAAGTTTTTAATACAGATCTCTCACTAAATCATGTTGATCACTTCATATTACATAAGAAAGCTTTATATCTCATGCTATACCCCTTTTCAGGTATATATTTAAGTCATAATACCAAGGTCACAACACATAGCATAACAAAACCAAAGAATCGATTCTAGAGTACGCAGCAGCCTGCCACCAAGACCCTAGTATAAATCGGGCACAATCACGCCATGCCCGGAACAACAACAAAAGAATATGCTGCTTTTGCAGAGCCTCACTCAATTTTGATTCTTTTCGATTTAAACATGTTCAAATCCATCATTAAAAGTTTCATATATGTAAACATACATCCTAAACACATTATAGCATGTTAATTCATATCAATTGACAGAGAGTTTCAAGAAATTCTAAGAGTTTGACAAAACCCAACTAAGAAAAAAAGTTAAGATTTTTATACCTCTTGGAGCTTCATAAACTTAGTTTCGTCCTTCTGAGATTGCTAGCCTCTTCTTTGGACAACAACCGCTCAAACTCAAGTTATCAGAGTTTCAACAGGCAAACAAAAGAAATGTAAAACTGAAAATGGAGCTACCATTTATAGAAGAAACTTGGACTGGCTAATGGTTTTGCATGGAAGTTTGAGACTGGAATGTAAAAGGAGAACACAATGGTTAACTAGAAATTGTTCAACCACTAACCATCAGGCATTTTCATAGCCCATGAGTACTACTTGGAAGTTACGCAATTTAGCCATAGGTTACTGTTCATTTACTGTTTGCTCAACTGATGGATTTTATTTCTCAGCAACATGCTTAAATTTTTCTTAGTTAGTTACTTTAACTCCCAAAAATATAATTTTAATGTACAATTGTTACAATATAAGGAAAAATTAGGGATTATTTATGTACTCACATCATATAATCCATGTACATTAGTCCACATAATTTAATATTTAAAACATGTGTGATCTTAATTCAATTGATCACTAATAATTTAATATCTCCTTTTTACTATTAATCACCCATTGGTATAGAAATAAATATTTTAATAATACATCTTTATTTACTCCCATACTTTAGAGTGCTCATTTAATTGTCTCGTCACACATGATGAGATAACAAAACTTATTTAAATCAACTTTATGATTTAATTATTTTTACCACATGATTTTTGTATATCATTAATCCCAACTAAATGTCATACTTCATTTAGTCTTAAGCAATAGGTAATTATATAATACTACTATCCACATTTTCTATATTACACATAGTAACATGAAATAATATTTAACTATAATGTTCACATTAATATTAATGGTAATTGATCCATTATTCTTCTTAATGATGTCAATACACAATCTTTATAACCCATGCACTCTGTAGAATTATTTTTCCAAGTCTTACATCCCAAAGAATCAAGGCTTAGATTTTAGTAAAGAGTGGGCGAGTCATACGCCCACTCTTGAAATTTTTCTAACTTAGTTATTGTTACAAAAATTTCTATTAATTAATCCTTTTAATAAATAATACCCTCATTTATTATCTTCCCATTCTAGATAATTTTGTAAATTACTTCATTAATATTATTCACAATGTAAATTAATTAATAATATAATACTAACTAATTATTCTCTCCTCAAGTAATTTAACCACTTAAATTTCCATTCCCATGCCACAAAAGGCATTTCTCAATTCTCATCACAACTTCACACTTATAAATTAAATTTGAATTAATTGAACTACTCGTCTTACTACACATCAATATTTATATTCAAATAAATACTCATTTTCTCATTATATTGAAACAATTATTTATTCATGAAATTCTCGGTTCTTACATTCTCCCCCCTTATAAATTTTTTTTCCTCGGAATTGGTACAAGGTTACACGAATAAATGGGGATAATCCCTTCGCATTTTATCTTCTAATTCCCACGCGGCCTCCTCGACATCGTGGTTTCGCCAAAGTACTTTTACAAAAGAGATATTTTTATTCCTTAATTTTTGCTTTTTCCTATCTAATATTTGGACATGAATTTCTTCATATGCTAGATTCTTCTCTACTTGGATGAGCTCATAAGAAATCATGTGTTTGTAGTCAGGCTTGTATGGATGTAACATGGAGATGTGAAACACGTTATGGATGTGCTCCAACTCAGGTGGTAATGTAACTTTATACGCCACTTCGCCCACTCGCTTCAGTATCTCGAATGGTCCTATGAACCTCGGACTCAATTTATTTTTCTTGCCGAATCGTAATTTTCCTTTCTAGGGAGATACTTTTAAAAAAATGTGACTTCCACCTTCGAGGTCGCGGTCCTGACGATGCAAGTCTACGTACTTCGTCTGGTGATCTTGTGCAGCTACTAATCTAGCCCTTATTAATGTCACCACATATGCAATTTGTTGAACTAATTCTGGCCCTAATATCTTTTGCTGTGACAATCCAGAAAATCAGATTATCCAGAATTTAAGATTTAAAGAATTAGTTATTAATAAAAGGAATTTTATTAATTATATTTTGTGATATATGTTTAGAACCTAGGATGATTATAATACGGGAGGATTCTGGCTACGAGCTAGACTGATCAAGTAAGAATTTTCAAGACGAAAATATAATTTTTTCGGGAACTAGAATACTTCCAAGGAAAAGATGAAATATGCACTATTCACCCAACGAAACCCTAAGGGTTAGGGTTTGAATAACCTAAGCCTTTCCGAGAGTTAGGTATGTCAAAATGACATTCCGTAAAAAAATTTGACGATAAAATATCGTGAAAAGTTAAGTAAGCCAATAAAAGTTTTTCTAAAAAAACGTGCAGAAATCAGACGAAATAAAAGCGACAAAAAGTATTGTTTGTAACGACCCCAAAATTCATACAATTTAATTCATACAATGAAACCTCTAATTTTACATCATTAAACGATAATAAAACCATTGAAAATTGTGGAATAATTAAAATTTTCTATTACAATTAATTTTTTTTTATTACAAACTATTCTCGTTCCCAAAACTTTTAACATTTACATCTAAATATCTCAGAATGATTTTAATACTACAAGAGTTTACATCACAAAATGATATTACCATTCAACATTAATACATTATTCGGAACCTTAAACATGGTTCAAGTAATAATAACTCAGCCAAAGTATATAAATCTTCAAGTATCACATCTGATTCATATCTTTCAAGTAGTACATAACTTTACCTTAAATCTTTAACCTGCAAAAGTGGTTATTTGCAAGGTTGAGCTCGACAACCCAATAAAATCTAATAGTTTTCATGCATCACATAGCACATAATAACATGCTCGATATACATCTCATAAACATTGGACTAACATAACATACATGCTGTAGTTCATATAACAAGTATAAAGATTGAGTTCCTTACTCAATCAACATTCATTACTCAATCAACGTAGTCATAAATTGACTTTAACATTTCATACTTTCAACATTAATATAACACACCTTGCTATTTTCAATAAAGATTTCAAATAGTTCATCATCAAATTCACATAGCAAATAGGAACTGCAAGACTTTCCTTGATCGTTGTTTACCAATAACAATTTAACAACTTACAGTTATCTTCACTTCACGTGCCCTACACAATTATTTAATAGTTCACATCAACTATTAGTCACATAGCAACGCATATTAGTTGTAATGTAAACTTTAATCTACATCCTATAACCCTTCCTATTAATCAATACATAATATTCACTTTGATTGTGTTAACTTTAGACTTATAACTCACTATATTTCTTCTTTGTCAAACTCGAAGTTCATTCAAGTGTTTAAGTCTTGCTAGGAATCATTATTGGTTTTATATTAACCCCATTTCATATCTTATAATATTCATTTCATTTGACTTAATACACTTTTTACGTTCATTAACACTTTTCACGACGTTTCGACGTTTATTCGTCACACGCCCGATTCGTCTCTCTTGTGTGTGCTTAGTATGCTTATACAACTTATCTAATACATCATTTATTAATATTAAGAATCATTATATTTACTAATATTCATGTTTTATAACTTATGACAACATCTTTTATCGTCAGGAGCACTACACTTGCATACGTGCATGCCTGACGCCCATTGATTGCCTCCTAATATATACCAATCCCACAAATGACCATTTCTGACCCCTGTTCCCAACCTCAAATTGAAAACCTTAAAGAATTAAAGTTGTAGGTCTATTCGTCCTCGTTTTGGATCATCTTGAATCACCTCAATCGGAGTTCGTATGAAAACGTTATGGCCGTTTTACTACAGGAGGTCAAAATCGTCCTACTGTAACTATTCCGGCAATAACGCAGCTCCCTCAAGAGTTACACATTTTTATTCTTCCAATTTTACTGTTCTTACAATTTTTTTACCATTTCTCCTTCCAACCTTCATAACTTGAGTTATACACACCCAAATCAGTCCGTTTTTGACTCTATGGATTCGTAATTCATAGAACTACAACATACTAGAATTATAACAATTTACAGAAACACTAGCAAACCTAAATATTCACCCAAAACTCATGTTCATATTAGTTTTACATGTTTTAACATATTTAGCGTAATCATTCACCACAGATTCGATTCCTAACCAAATCAATCTGTTTAAACTTTGTTGTTTTCGTTTTTCAACATAATATCAACATCTATTATCAATTTCAGATTATATACATGTTCTAACCATCAATTTTTGACTCCAACTAAGCCATAACATACATATTTCATCAATAACTCAATTTCCTCTTCTTCATCATATTTTTCATGATTTTGATAACCCAAAACCAATTATAGATTATATATAATGGATTATTCATACCCATAAACATATCAAGAAATTCATCATCAAAACTTAATTACAGTGAAGTAATTTTAAGAAAACACAACTAGAGTTTAAAATTAGATTATTACCTTTGATTAGTTAGAAAACTCAAACAAACTTCTTGTTTTTTTTCTTTGCTTCTCCAACCTTCACATAGAATTTCTTCTTCTCTTCCTCTTAATTTCTCTCTTCCTCTCTTCTTCTCTTCTTCTCTTTTCTCAAGCTTAGGCCATACCTTTACGTAAAAACCAACGCACAAAAACTAACGTTTAAAATTGACGTACTATTAAATATAATAATTATGTATCATTTATAAAAATATTTATAGTTATATTATTATTATTATTATTTTTAATTCAAAAGCCATAAGGCTTTGTTTGACAAAACACTTTTAAAATAATGACTTAATCATTCCTTAAGCCTTGTTTGGTAAATCCATTTAAAACTCTTTTATTTACTTCAATAAATCATTTATACTATAGTTTATTGTCCCACACTATTTACTTGGATTTCCATATCACTTTACTTACTAAATTATAATTTTCATTATAATTTTACTTAATAAATTAACATATCACTTTACTTACTAAATTAAATTAAAATAACATTCTACCAAACTATATAATCCTTAACAACTCTCTAATTTAGTTACTAAGTTACTTAGAGTATTATCTCATAAATTTAATTCATCACTCTTTTATCTTAATTAAGTTAATTTCTATAACTCATGAATTATTTACTTATTAATAAATAATCCAACAAATATCTATTAAACAACAAACACATCAATTAAAAATATTTATTTAATTCAATAAATATTTAAAATTATAAATAAAATTCTGGATTGTTACACTGTTATGTACTTTTCATTCATTTAACTATGTTAGGGGAAAACGTGGAGGAAAACGCTTAATATCGAAAAGTGTTTTTCAATTTTTCGGAGATCCAAAGAATACGTAAAAGTTAATCGGTAAAGGAAAGACAAAATATCTAAAAAAATTTGGATTCCGAGAATCACAGTTTTGAAAACTCTCGGACGAATTGTTATTGATGGACAAGTTTAAAACCATTGTGTATAATTTAGTTGTTTATTTCTTAGTTAGGAACGGTAGAAACGTTCATGAAGAATGGATTAAAATGTATATATAATGAAGTTATGGCAAAATTTTATAAAAGACGAATGAGAATTAGAAAGTGTGTAAATGAACTCGAACGTGTAGGGTTTCATAAAAAAGTAATAGAATATAGAAAACGTGAGTCGTGGACTCAAGAACGAACGAGTTCCAAGTTTGGATGACCGAATTACGGACGACCGAACGAAGAACGTTAAAAATGTTAAATGAACAAAGGGCAAAGATTAAGCCAATTGAATGGCATGTTAACGGATTCAGAATGAAGTTTTGTCTGAGGGGGATTGAAGTACATAAAATAAAGAAGTGAATGGCTTTGGAACGACCTCGTTCTGAGTTATAACGAATAATATATGAGATTGGGAAGTAAGCGGCTAAAACTGGATTTAACACTTAGAAAATTTTTCTAAAGTTAGGGCTTACACCGCAAGGTGGCATTAGCCATGCTTTATGGTAGTAAGTCAACCGCACACCATCTAGAGAGCCAGACACTGGAAACTCGTGCCACAACACGAGTCATAGTGCAGAGAGATGCCAACCAGCGGCCAAAGATGCATTGCAGCGATGAGAAATGTAGGGAACCGTACCAGCCATCACGGTGCAGTAGGCAAAGCCCAGTAATGAGCTTTTAACTGCTCAAAACCTGGGGGAAGTGTAACGAAAGCTAATGAACATATAGTTCATCAAATGTAACACTTAAGCAAGTGAATTAAACTTTTAGTAAAGGTTGAACAGAAAGATTAAATGAGACTAAAATACAAAGAATATAAACTCGGGTTACAGAACCGATATTCAGAGACCGTAGTGGCGATAAACGAACGTGGGGGATTGCTATGATTGTGATTCCTTAGACATTGAGTGACGAGGGTAATGAATAACATTTCAATGTTATGTTGGGGTGATGAGAGATAAGTGTAAGGCATATAGACGCTGTGAACACAACGTTGTTGCGATGAACGATAGGTCTTAACATACAACAAATGGTATGGCTTTGACATTAAGAATGAGTAATGAACGTGGGGTTCATGTAATGGATAACAAAAGTATTAAGTAAGATATGATTTATCAAGGAAGCCGTAACGAACGGTAATAAGATTAATAAAGTCCGAGGGTGAGTCGGATAGAGAATGTTAGAATGAAATGTAAGCGTTAGATACTTTAACCGACGTAAAGGTTGAGTGTACGTAAATATTAAATGGACAAAACCTACACCCTGTGTATGGTTTGACCGTAAGATAATGAAGACTAATGATTAAACTGTAAACGGTGAAGAAGCTGAGTTAAAGATAAGGACGTTTAACGTAAAGAAGTCGGGTTAAAGATTAACTTGAATGATCGTTTTGAGTATACAAATGACTGTATGACTTAGACGATAAAGAATGAATCCTGAGGTATAGCATTTAGTTGTCAGAAAGTCATAAGGAATAAGAAATTGACTTAATGAACATTATAGTTTAGTAGTTCGGATAAGTTAAGATAAGTTTAGGTTGTGGTACAATCGTAACCTTTGATGGTTGACATATGGGAGTTGGGCTAAACAATTCCTTCAGAGAGCTAAGGTATATACGAAACTGGCAACCGATCTAACTCACTGTGATGGCAGTGTAGACGAGACGGGAACTTATTTGTTGGTTGTTTGTGAAAACCACTCAGAGTACCATATGGACTACTAGCAGAGAAGCGATGTGTGCTGAGTCCTAGAGAAGTTATAAGAAGAAGATAAGAATGCAAATCATCAAAGATGATGAACGTTTTGAGTAAGACATCTCCGTATGTCATAAAGTCGTAAATCAGTAAAGGAAGTTATCGCGTAAACTTTGATCGCAAGAACGTGAACCCTAAGAAGTAAAGTTAAGTAAATTAATGCATAAGTTAAATATACATGACTAATTGGTGTATGTGTTATTTTCCTTATGTGCTACATAGGAATTGGAATGAGCAGTTTAGCGTAAGCTGTAACTCTGTGTAAGGCAAGTTTCCTAACTTCATTCATATTTTAAATGAATGCTAGTTTCTGAAACTTCTCAGATGTCAAACTTGAGAAGTTCTGTCTATGTGCAAATGTGTGATATTTGTATAAGGTGGTAGAACGTATGAGGCCTAGTGCCATAATTTACACACTTCAGTATTTCTATGAGATGAACTATTCTGTGATTGAACTGTTCAATAAGAGAATGTTCTGTTTATACATGATCTGTTATTGTTAAGTCTGTGCTAATGATTCTAGCCAGATAGGATGAGTATAAAAAAGGTAGAAGTATGAAAGTGTTTTCAAAGTGAATGTGAATAATGTTTTAAAATGATAGGAATTGAGATTATTCCTATTATTCAAGCTGCTTCATAACCTTTGTTCGGTTATCGAAGTTATAAAGGAATGTTGGATTCTTAAAGTTATTTGTTCAACTGTTATGATTTTTTGGGTAATTGAATGCTCACACTTGCTTTAAATGAAAAACATTTTCAGTGAATGATGTTAGAAGAACTTAAGGATTCCGTGAAGATCATGCTAATCAGTATCCAGACGAAGTGCCATTCATTAGATGAATGAGCGAGAAGATCAAGCGAAGACTTGTAATGTGGAAAGATGTAATTAAACTATAGACTTGTTTAATGAATTGTTATGTATCCTTTGTGGCGGATGAAAGTCACTTATGTAAGATGTAAAGAATAATGTAATTATTATTATTTGTAATGAAAGAGGTTATAAGGTATTAGAACCTGTGAATTTAGAATGTATGTTGTTATATTTCAGTATATAATGATGTATGTTTGGAAAGAAGTGGGACCGTGACATACGGAATCCAGGTATGAAGATAGACCAGATATCGGGGCGTTACATTCGCTCTCCAACTTCATCCCAACTCAACAATGTTCTATACTTTCTCCCATAAAGAGCTTCATACGGGGGCATGCCTATACTCGCATGGTAACTATTGTTATAAGCGAATTCCACTAAGGGTAGGTGATCATCCCAACTTTCTCTAAAGTCCATCACGCAAGTTCTAAGCATGTCCTCTAGCATTTGTATCGTTCGCTCACTTTTCCCTTCTGTCTGCGGATGATAAACGCAACTTAACCTCAATTGTGTTCCCATCCTCTCTTGCAAGCTTTTCCAGAATTTCGATGTGAAGCGCGGATCTCGGTCTGAGACAATCGATACCAGCACTCCATATCGTGAAATAATTTCCTTTACATAAATATTCGCTAACTGATTCAAACTATATCAGATCTTGATTGGTAGAAAATGAGCCGTTTTCGTTAGTTGATCCACGATAACCCAAATAGCGTCAAAACCTTTCTGATGATTGGAATTCCTACCACAAAATCCATCGTAATATGCTCCCATTTCTACTCTGGTATCTCCAACAGTTGGAGTAGACCACTCGACCTTTGGTGCTCTGCTTTGACCCGTTGACACGTAAGATGTAAGACCCCAACTTTTATGAATAAAAAATGAATTTTCTATAAATTATCATTTTTTTAATGTTATAGTTGTGGGTAGTATTTATAAATTTTGCAAAGTACGTAAGTTGTTATATAATATTCGATTGGTCGGGGAATATTCTTTTTGTCAGAGAATATTCAATGACGATTTCCAGACAATTATCGTGGACCCTATTAATAGAATTATTGTCGAATTGAGAAAACGACAAAAATATTTTATTGAAAATAACAGCAGAAGTATTACCGTTAATACTGTTGAACTACTCATTAGTAAAGTACAAGTCTACGCTGTGGTTGCATAGTAGCAGACACTACAGATTGGTTATTGATTGCTTATGTGAGAAGCCATTCAGTTTTATTCAATTATTGTTAATATTTTATATGTTATTAAATCAATAATTGAAATGACAGAGTTATTAATAGTATAAATTGCAATATTAATGATGTCTAGAAGTTCTGCCAATGAGAGGTTTGATCACCTAATTGCGCGCCAATAGGGAGAAATCCTTATTGGAAAGCCCCCTCTTTCCTGGGAACGACCTGGTCGATTAATATTGTGAATTATAATAAAGGTGATAAATGTTGTTAAAATTATTAAGGTGATTTTATGATGTATTTGTATAAATTTTGATTATTATATGGACCCTTATTTAACCATTTTTCAAAATAGTCGGTAGAAAATTATTTTATATTATAATGTGTGGCCACAAGTGGGGTTGATGTCTTGTGTGGGGGAGGAGGAATTTGGCTTTGTCGGGTGGGAAGTTATGTAAAATGGGTGGATGAGTTATATAATTGCATGTGTATGATTATTATATATATAACATGTGAGTGGGTTGATATATATATATATATATATATATATATATATATATATATATATATATATATATATATATTTCTATATCCTGCAAGTTGCAAATAAGTGAGATGATTCGGATGAAAAGTTTTAAGTATTGGTTTTTTTGTTAAAATTCAACATGTGTTATTATATATATACATATATATATATATATATATTATATTTTATTAATTATTATATTATTAAGTTGAGAAAAGAAAAGAAAAGGAAGCGTCAGACTTTTCTTGCCCGTAAATTGTTAGACGAATTGTTAAGCGCCCGTGAATTTATATATATATATATATATATATATATATATATAATATATTATATTTTATTTAAAAGATTTTTCTTTAAATATGAACCGTTCGATTAAAGTAAATCAATCTGGACCGTTCATGGATTGATTACTATTCATTCCATTCTTCTATAAATAGAAGCTCATTCCTTAATTATTTCTTACGAATTCATTGAAACTTTAGAGAGAGAAACTAAAGAGAGAAAGAAGAAAAGTATTCTGCTACTTAACTACTTCTTTATTTCAGTTCTTCTTTAAACGGTAAAGGGTGTTATTTCTTTTGTATTCAAGAAGAGAACTTCTGTTATTCCATCTTTATTATTCTGTTGGAGTAACCTGTATACGCGGTATACCCTATACTTGGTGAAATCTTTTTATTATTTCGTCTTTATTATTCTCATTTAATAATATCTATCTCGTAAGTATACTGCCGACCACGGTTCCATCTTTTATTATTCTGTCTTTGTTATTCTGTTGGAATATCCTGTCTGTGTGTTTTACACCCGACCTGGTTCCATTATTTATTATTCCGCACTTATTATTCTCATGGAACATCCTCGCTTGTGAATTTCACCGACTGGTTCCGTTATTATTATTCTCGTTGGAATAACTCGTCTGTCTGAATACCGCATGCATGGTGATTTCTTTTGTTATTCCATTCGTTATTATACTCAAGTTAAAATTTTGACTTCTATACTCCATGAAATTAGTGGAATATCCTTGATATTTGCGCTTCATCCAGTATTTTTCATGGAAATATTCTTCTGAGCATTCTTGAATTTTACTCTACAAAGCAGTATCATGTTGATAATTTGGACGTTATTATTTCCTGATTAACTTAATTCTTGAACTTGTTTTATTGAATTCTTATATCATTGTCATCATCCTCATGTTTATATATTTTTTTAAAGTCATCTATGGCCTGTAGAGCATGGATGGACTTGGTATGATTATGACCAGGAATTGTTCGGTGTAATCATGACCGTAATGTTACAAATGATGTGGTAAAAGTCCTCATTGGCCCGTAGTGCATTGATGGATAGTTGTTGGCATGATCATGACCATTGATGAATACACAAATATTCTTGGCCGTGTAGTGCATGGAATTTGTGGTCGACCCTAATGAATATCCTTGGTCAGAAAGCGAGGGATGATGTGGATTATTTATTAAGTTGAGTCCCAGCAATAAAAGTGATGAAAAACCTTTTAAAACATAAAATATAGTAGATTTTATTCTCTACTTGACTCTTTTAATGAATTGCTTGTTCCGCTGCAGTTAAACTTGATGTCTATTGTATTTTATCAGTTTAACATTTTTGGAGACTAATGATAATTTATTCTGCATTATCTTAGTCATAATATTTCTTGCTGGGCTAGTTGAGCTCACCCTTTCTTTCACTGTTCTCTTCAGGAAATGAGAACGTAGCTGGGACTAGTCGGGGAATGGAGTGATGGTCCGAGATGGTGTCTTAGTAGTCCTCACTATTCTGTAAAATAGTGTGATAATAAATGTAACGAGGACTCTATTTGAGAATGGATATTGTCTAGAAGACAATATTTGTATTTAAACTCACATCATATGTTTTGTCGTATTTTACACGACTGCTGTATTATTAGTTTGTATTTGAATTTTGTACCATGTATTTGGTGACTCAAGATAGGTGATACCTATTTTGGGGGCGTCACAGTTGGTATCAAAGCTTAGGGATATGATCCCTGGCTAAGATGTGAGACAAGAACTAGGAGGGGAGAGACGAGAAATTCTTTCGCTAGTATGACCTACCTAAGTTTATTTGGTATTTAATTGGTCGGTCAGAGTATAGGGATAATATGTGATATGTTATTAACCCTTGTTTTGTGGCAGTGTTTGAAAATGGCATCCGAGAATGTTGAGAACATCAATGGAGCACAAGAGACAATGAAACTCCACAAATCAATAATCAGGATAATGTGCATCACGAAGGCGACAATACTCAAGCAAACAACAACACTGACCAAATGATGAATGATGGAATGTTTCGAGGCTTCATGCAATTCATGCAACATCAGGCAAGAGCGGCTCGTGTCCAAAATGCAGGTGGAAACACTGGCAACTCTCGGATGGTCACCGCCAAGCAGTTTAAGGAACTGGGACCACCAGAGTTCTTTGGAGAGCCAAAACCACTTAAGGCGGAGACGTGGATTAAACAGATTAAAAAGATATTTGATGTCTTGGGATGCTCCGAGGAGGAAAAGGTTCCCTTTGCCACTTTCATGTTGCGTGCAGAGGCAGATTACTAGTGGAAATCTGTAAAATGTTCTCAACCTGCCGCACTGAAGATGTCTTGGGAGAAGTTCCAGGAACTGTTCAACGATAAGTACTTTTCTGAAAGTATTCGTCACATAAAAGAGGTAGAGTTCATCAAGCTGGAACAAAACAATATGACCGTATAGCAGTACGAAGCCAAGTTTGCCGAGTTATCCCGGTTTGCGTCCCATTTGGTTGATAATGAGGAAAGAATGATGCGAATGTTTTTAAGAGGTTTGAAAGTTGAGATACGTCAATATCTTATCTCTCATAAATTGTGTTTGTATTCAGATGTTGTTAATAGGGCTCAGTTATTGGAGCGTGATAATGAGTCAACCCAACCAAAAGAGAGCAGCCGACAAAATAATAATACCAATGAGAACAGTCATCGAAGTGGTGACAACAATCGTGGAGGGAATCAACAGGCCAGAAATGGTAACCACTTCGGTGGTAATCAAGGCAAAAATAGTAAGAATGGACATTTTAAGAAGAGGAGATTCAACAATGATGGAAAGACATCAGCACCAACACCCGTTGTTAAAGAAGGAGAACGACCACCTATCATATGCTTCAAATGTGGAGGGGAGGGACACATTAGTCCAAATTGCGCGATGCCGTCCAAAGCATGTTATATTTGTAGGAGAGAAGGTCACCTAGCCCGATTTTGTCGTTCACCGAAGACAAGTTCAGCTAGGATGGAGGCACAAAGGCTGTCCTAGAAAAGTCAAAGCCGGTAGTGCAAGGGAGAGTGTTTGTTGTGACCTCCCAGAAAGCAAGGAACCCGAACGAGGTCATCACGGGTAAGCTAATCATAAACTCTAGCGAAGTTTATACTTTATTTGATACTGGTTCTATCCACTCTTTCATTTCTCCTACTTGCGCTCAAAGTTTAAATTTGACTCTGGAGAAATTGGACTTTGACTTATCTGTTGAAACTCCATTGGGAGAAACCTTCATTACATCCACGGTTTATAATTCTTGTTTGATTCAAATCGGTACCCTCACATTACATGTCGATCTTATTTCATTGAAAATACTTGCATTTGATGTGATTATAGGGATTGATTGGGTAACTACTCATCATGCAAAAATTGATTATTTTCGTAAGGTTGTTAGCTTTCATATTCCTAACCAACCTATTATGCTAATTCAAGCAACCAAACCATTAAAATCAATCACCGCTATCTCAAGCCATAAAGCTATTCGCTTATTGAAAAATGGATGTCAAGCTTTCTTAGCTCATGTCACGGATCTAAACAAAAATACGCCGGGTTTTGAATGATATTCCTATTGTTAATGAATTTCCGACGTATTCCACTCGAACTTCCCGGCCTACCCCAGAAAGCGTGAAATTGAATTTTGTATCGACCTTGAACCCAGATACAAAACCCATTTCCAAAGCCCCATATCGAATGGCTCTATTGAACTTCGTGAGTTAAAGACCAAACTGCAAGAATTGTTAGACATTGGCTTTATTCGTCCTAGTACTTCCCCTTGGGGTGCTCCTGTTCTATTTGTGAAGAAGAAAGATAGGAGTATGCGACTTTGTATTGATTATCGAGAGTTGAATCATGTCACCATCAAAAATAGGTACCCATTGCCACGTATTGATGACCTGTTTGACCAGTTTCAAGGAGCCAAATTCTTTTCAAAGATTGATCTTCGCTCCGAGATATCACCATTGAAGATTAGAACCGATGACATTCCAAAGACGGCTTTCGGAACTCCTAGCACGGCATTATGAATTCCTAGTCATGTTTTTTGATCGACTAATGCTCCCTTGCCTTCATGGATATGATGAACCGAGTATTCAAGGAATATTTGGATCACTTTGTGGTCGTCTTTATTGATGACATCCTCATATATTCCAAAACCCGTGAAGATCATGAGCAACAATTGAGGCTGATACTCCAAAAGCTTCGTGAATATAAGCTTTATGGCAAGTTGAAGAAATGAGAGTTCGGCTTGAGGAAGTAGCATTCCTTGGGCACGTGGTATCAAGTCATGGAATATCCGTTGACCCAAAGAAAGATTGAAGCTATTCAAAGCTGGGAGCAACCTAAATCGGTGATCGAAGTACGTAGCTTTCTCGGTTTAGCTGGTTATTATCAGAGATTCGTGGAAGGATTTTCTCGAATTGCTACTCCATTAACTCAGCTGACTCAGAAAGATATAAAGTTCGATTGGAGCGATGAATGTGAGAAGAGGTTTCAAGAACTTAAGAGGAGACTCGTTTCAGCACCTGTTCTGACAATACCATCTGGTTCGGAGGGATTTTTCATCTACAGTGATGCTTCGGGAAAAGGGTTAGGATGTGTTCTCATGCAACATGGGAAAGTCATAGCCTATGCCTCACGACAACTCAAAGAATATGAGAGGAATTATCCTACTCATGATCTAGATATGGCAGTTGTTGTCTTCGCACTAAAGATTTGGAGGCATTACTTGTATGGGGAGAAAGTTGAGATCTTTATGGATCATAAAAGCCTCAAATATTTCTTCACTCAAAAGGAACTCAACATGTGACAACGACGTTGGCTTGAACTGTTGAAAGATTATGATCATACCATCCAATACCATCCTGGAAAAGCAAATGTGGTAACTGACGCATTGAGTAGAAGATCATATGCGGGTATGAGTGCGATATTTTCAACGCAAAGGCCCATTTTGTGTGACTTACAAAGGATGGAGATAGAGATAAAGGCTCCAGGGATCCATGTGATGATGGCGAATATACGAGTAGAACCGACTTTAATTGATAAAGTTAAAGCTGCTCAAACTACAAACCTGGAGCTGATGCGTATGAGGAAGAAAGTGGAAGAAGGTGCTATGCCGGAAGCAAGAATTGATGATGAAGGAATACTTCGAGTCAACTCCAGACTTTGTGTTCCTAATGATCCTGAGTTAAAGTATAAAATCATGATGGAGGCACACAACAAAGCATTTGCAATCCATCCTGGGAGTACCAAAATGTATCGTGATCTTCGTCATACATTTTGGTGGAGCAATATGAAGAGAGAGATAGCGTTGTTTATCTCAAGGTGTCTAACTTGTCAATGAGTCAAGGCGAGCATCAAGTACTAAAAGGTCCATTGCAAACCACTTGAAATTCCAGAATGGAAGTGGGAGCACATTACCATGGATTTTGTTACTGGTCTTCCCAAGGTTTCTCAAGGCATAGATGCAATTTGGGTCATTGTTGATAGATTGACCAAGTCTGCTCATTTTTTACCAATACGAGAAACTTATACACTTGAACGTCTTGCTCGTATGTACATAAACGAGATTGTAAGACTGCATGGTATGCCAGTATCCATAGTTTCTGATCGAGACCCAAGATTTACTTCACGATTTTGGGTTAGTTTGCAAAAAGCTATGTGCACGGATTTACGATTTGGTTTGGAATATCATCCTCAGACGGACGAACAATCAGAGGGGACTATTCAAACTTTGGAAGATTTATTAAGACTCTGTGTCCTTGACTTCAAGGGAAGTTGGGACAAGTTCTTATCGTTGGTGGAGTTTTCCTACAACAACAGTTATCAAGCAAGCATTGGCATTGCTCCATTCGAGGCGTTAGATGGAAGAAAGTGTCGCTTCCAAAGATCTTTGGGATGAGGTGGGTGAAGCAACGTTGTTGGGATCGGAGTTGGTACGTATGACTACGGAGAAGATTCCAACGATCCGACAACGTATAAAAACCTCACAAGATCGACAAAAGAGTTATGCTGATCTTCATCGAAAGGACGTGGAATTCGATATAGGAGATCATGTGTTGTTACGTGTTGCTCCATGGAAAGGAGTTACGAGATTTGGAAAGGGAGAAAAGCTCAATCCTCGATTCATTGGCCCATTTTTAATCCTCGATCGAGTAGGAATGGTAGCCTATATACTCGCGTTATCGCCAAGTATGTCTCGTGTTCATAACATTTTTCACATATCCATGTTATGTAAATATGTGAAAGATCCGAACCACATTATTGAGTTAGAACCGGATGAAATAGCGGAAGACTTAACGTATGAAGAGGTGCCTGTTCAAATCTTGGATAAGAAGGAACATATTTTACGCTCCAAGGTTATACCTCAAGTCAAAGTGTTATGGAGGAACGACCATGTTGAGGAAATGACCTGGGAGTTAGAATCTGAAATGAAATCAAGGTATCCTTACCTCTTCGACATACCAGGTACGTACCCTAATTTCGAGGGCAAAATTTCATAAGAAAGGGAGATTGTAAGACCCCAACTTTTATGAATAAAAAATGAATTTTCTATAAATTATCATTTTTTTAATGTTATAGTTGTGGGTAGTATTTAAAAATTTTGCAAAGTACGCAAGTTGTTATATAATATTCGATTGGTCAGGGAATATTCTTTTGTCGTGGAATATCCGTCGCAGATAATTATCAGTGGACCCCACAACAGAATTATTGTCGGATTGAGAAAATGACAAAAATATTTTATTGAAAATAACGGCAGAAGTTTTACCGTTAATACTGTTGAAATACTCATTAGTAAAAGTACAGTAATACGCGTGGTTGCATAGTAGCACACGGTATTGGTTATTGATTGCTTATATGAAAAGCAATTCAGTTTTATTCAATTATTGTCAATATTTTATATGTTATTAAATCAATAATTGAAATGACAGAGTTATTAATATTATAAATTGCAATATTAATGATGTCTAGAAGTTCTACCAAGGAGAGGTTTGGTCACCTAATTGCGCGCCAATAGGGAGAAATCCTTATTGGAAAGCCCCCTCTTTCCTAAGAACGACCTGGTCGATTAATATTGTGAATTATAATAAAGGTGATAAATGTTGTTAAAATTATTAAGGTGATTTTATGATGTATTTGTATAAATTTTGATTATTATATGGACCCTTATTTAACCATTTTTCAAAATAGTCGGTAGAAAATTATTTTATATTATAAGGTGTGGCCACTAGTGGGGTTGATGGCTTGTGTGGGGGAGGAGGAATTTGGCTTTGTCGGGTGGGAAGTTATGTAAAATGGGTGGATGAGTTATATAATTGCATGTGTATGATTATTATATATATAACATATGAGTGGGTTGATATATATATATATTTCTATATCTTGCAAGTTGCAAATAAGTGAGATGATTCGGATGAAAAGTTGAAAGTATTGGTTTTTTTGTTAAAATTCAACATGTGTTATTATATATATATATATATATATATATTATATTAATTATTATATTATTAAGTTGAGAAAAGAAAAGAAAAGGAAGCGTCAGACTTTTCTTGCCCGTAAATTGTTAGACGAATTGTTAAGCGCCCGTGAATTTATATATATATATAATATAATATATATTATATTTTATTTAAAAGATTTTGCTTTAAATATGAACCGTCCGATTAAAGTAAATCAATCTGGACCGTTCATGGATTGATTACTATTCATTCCATTCTTCTATAAATAGAAGCTCATTCCTTCATTATTTCTTACGAATTCATTGAAACTCTAGAGAGAGAAACTAAATAGAGAAAGAAGAAAAGTATTCTGCTACTTAACTACTTCTTTATTTTAGTTCTTCTTTAAACGGTAAGGGGTGTTATTTCTTTTGTATTCAAGAAGAGAACTTCTGTTATTCCATGTTTATTATTCTGTTGGAGTAACCTGCATACGCGGTATACCCTATACTTGGTGAAATCCTTTATTATTCCGTCTTTATTATTCTGTCGGAATATCCTATCAGTACTATACGCTGGACCTGGTTCCATCTTTTATTATTCTGTCTTTGTTATTCTGTTGGAATATCTTGTCTGTGTGTTTTACATCGGACCTAGTTCCATTATTTATTATTCCGCACTTATTATTCTGTTGGAACATCCTGTCAGTGTGAATTTTACCTGACCTGGTTCCGTTATTATTATTCTGTTGAATAACTTTGCCTATGCACAATACCGCATGCATGGTGATTTCTTTTGTTATTCCATTCGTTATTATACTCAGTTGGTTAAAATTTTGACTTCTATACTCCATGAAATTAGTGGAATATCCTTAATATTTGCGCTTTATCCAGTATTTTTCATGGAAATATTCTTCTGAGCATTATTGAATTTTACTATACAAAGCAGTATCATGTTGACAATTTGGACGTTATTAGTTCCTGAATAACTTAATTCTTGAACTTGTTTTATTGAATTCTTATATCATTGTCATCATCCTCATGTTTATATATTTTTTTAAAGTCATCTATGGCCTGTAGAGCATGGATGGACTTGGTATGATTATGACCAGGAATTGTTCGGTGTAATCATGACCGTAATGTTACAAATAATGTGGTAAAAGTCCTCATTGGCCCGTAGTGCATTGATGGATAGTTGTTGGCATGATCATGACCATTGATAAATACACAAATATCCTTGGCCCGTAGTGCATGGAATTTGTGGTCGTGACCCTAATGAATATCCTTGGCCGTAGTGTAGGGATGATGTGTTTTATTTATTAAGCTGAGTCCCAGCGATAAAAGTGATGAAAAACCTTTTAAAACATAAAATATAGTAGATTTTATTCTCTACTTGACTCTTTTATTGGATTGCTTGTTCCGCTGCAGTTAAACTTGATGTCTATTGTATTTTATCAGTTTAACATTTTTGGAGACTAATGATAATTTATTTTGCATTATCTTAGTCATAATATTTCTTGTTGGGCTAGTTGAGCTCACCCTTTCTTTCACTGTTCTCTTCAGGAAATGAGAACGTAGCTGGGACTTGTCGGGGAACGGAGTGATGGTCTGAGATGGTGTCTTAGTAGTCCTCACTATTCTGTAAAATAGTGTGATAATAAATGTAACGAGGACTCTATTTGAGAATGGATATTGTCTAGAAGACAATATTTGTATTTAAACTCACAACATATGTTTTGTCGTATTTTACACGACTGCTGTATTATTAGTTTGTATTTGAATTTTGTACCATGTATTTGACGACTCAAGATGGGTGATGTATACCTATTTTGGGGGCGTCACATAAGACATCTACTAACGCACTCTGCGATGTCTCATTTATGATTTGGCCACCAAAATTGTTGCCTCAAATCTTGGTACATTTTCATGCCTCCTAGATGAACGGAATACGTCGTGTTGTGTGGCTCGTGCAAAATTTCTTCTCCCAACTCGTTTATCGTTGGCACCCACACTCTCCCCTCGAATCTCACATTACTGTCTCTATCTATCTTGAATTTTTCTTCCTCCTTTTCTGTGATCCTCTTCCTGATTCTCTTGTATTCTTCATCCTTTTCTGGTTATTCCTTTATTCTGTCCAACAAGGTCAGAAGAGCTTCTACTGCAAATACTCTCTTCAGGCCTTTTCGGTCCTTCCACTTCTATTTCCAATTTTTCCATATCCCTTATTAACGCCTCCTGAGTTGTCAATTGAAATAACTTCTTCCTTCCTTTTCTACTTAACGCGTCGGCCACAACGTTCGCCTTTCCCGAGTGGTAAAGAATATCGCAGTAATAATCCTTGATTAATTCTAACCACCTTCTTTGATGCATGTTCAACTCCTTCTGTGTGAAGATATATTTCAAACTCTTGTGGTCCGTGTATATCTTACATTTTTCTCTGTACAAATAATGCCTCCAAATCTTTAACGCAAAAACTATTGTCGCTAACTCTAAGTCATGAGTAGGGTATCATTTTTCGTAATCCTTCAATTGTCGTGATGCATATGCAATGACTTTGCCATGTTGCATTAGCACACAACCCAGTCCTCTATGCGACGTATCACTATACACCACAAAGCCTCCCGTATCGTTTGGTAATGATAATACAGGTGCCTCGCTCAATATCTTTTTTAGCTCTTGGAAACTCTCCTCGCACTTGTCTGTCCGCACGAATGTCACTGTCTTCCTTGTTAAATTGGTCAACAGGGTGGCTATCTTAGAAAAATCTTGGATAAATCTTCGATAGTACCCAGCTAACCCTAAGAAATTTCTCACTTCAGTCGGTGTCTTCGGTTGATCCCAATTACTCACTACTTCCACTTTTGCAAGGTCTACTGAAATTCCATCCTTATCCACCACGTGTCCTAAGAATTGAACTTTCTCCATCCAAAATTCAAACTTAGAAAATTTTGCATACAACTTCTCTTTTCTTAGTGCTTCCAAAACCATCTACAGATGTTCGACGTGTTCTTCTTCCGTCTTCGAGTAGATTAAGATATCGTCGATGAAAACTAGCACAAACATATCTAAGAATGTCTTGAAGACTTGGTTCATCAAGTCCATAAACACTACCGACACATTCATTAACCCGGACGACATTACCAAAAATTCAAAATGTCCGTAACGAGTTCGAAACACTGTCTTTGATATATCCTCTTTGTGACATCCCGGATTTTTAAGAATTAATAAATGAGAATTTAATAAATAAAAATCTTATTTTAAGATGTTTAAGTACAAGTATGTGTGTATGTGTTATATATTGTGAAATATGTGAATTGGTGTGAAGAGAATTTAAATGTTAACTTAATATTTATTAAAGTAAATAAATATTTTAATTGAATTATTTATTGAGATTATGTGATTAATATGGAGTAATGTAATTAAGTGTATTATATTAATTAAATGATTATTTAATATTTAATTAATATGTAATAATTTTATGTTATAGTTCTAATTTAATTGAGATAATGTAGTGATGTGGTAATTGTTACATGAAGTTATAATTAGTGAGTAATTATAATGTGACAATTTTATGTGATGAATTGATGTTGAACTTTTAATTAATTAAATTAATGTTAAGATTTAATTAATTAAAGGATAACTGTCGACGTCAGAATTTTTATTTGTCCCTTTTCTGTTCTTGTTCTTTGGTGTTCTCATGTTATGTGAGATTTGTTTGAAAAAACAAGTGAAAAAGGTCCGACATGTATATGTCGACGATTTGACTGTAAGAGTTGCCAGTTGGTGTTTTTAACTGGTTGCACCAATGCAACCAAGAAAAGGTTTGCACATTGACCCAGTGATGTGACACTGCTAAATGGGTCTGTGAAACTGAGATTCATTTGGGTTCCGGGGCTTGATTATGCGGAGGGAAGGTGTTAGGCACCCCTCGACATCTGTGTTACCACGGTGACCGCCACTTTTTAAGAAAACTATTATATGAATGTGTGTGTGTGTGTGTGTGTGGGTCAATGTGCTATTATTTGGAAGTAGTGCGAGGCCTCGTTCGCACCTATATACAAAGGGTTTGAATTTGTATAAAAAATCAGTTTTAAAATATGATATAGCAATGAAGTTTTATAATCGAATCATCTTCGAGAAAATAATATATAGCAGTGCCGAACTCCTCATGGGCATGAAAGCCATCTAAGGAAATTCAAGCACCGTAAATAATTTACAAGTCGCTTTTACCGAAAATGTTCATCACGGAATCAATCTAGATTCAAGAGATCAATCATGATCACATGATTCCTAGGCTCACATGATGTCGCAGCTTATATATGAAAAGCGATGGCAGCTTATATATATAAAAGTCAAAATATATATATACGTACATGATCAACCACCACGAAGCACCTCCATGGGGAAATGTAAATGTAAATATATATATATATATATATATATATATATATATATATATATATATATATAGACATGATCAACCACCACAAAGCACCTCCATGGGGATCTAAATGTAAATAAAGCAGTAAATGCGATCAACCGCCACGAAGTAAACTCTAGGCGGGATGAAATGTAAATAAAGCAGTAAAAGGCCACGAAGTAAACTCCAGGCCTGACAGAAATGTAAATATATATATATATATATATATATATATATATATATATATACACGCCTCAGCACGTAAGTCTCAGGCTCAATCGAGGCACAACTCGATAATGTTAGTCCATATATATATATATATATATATATATATATATATATATATATATATATATATATAAAATAGAAATTCAAACCATGGACCAAAGTTCGGGCATACACACCCAACAGGACTCTCAATGTGAAGAATAATGTGTGCAAAGATGAAGAGAAAGGCTTTATAGTGTGTAAGAAGGCATACAATGGGCTACCGAAGAAGACTTCTATGACTTTAAATGGATGAACCCTCGGCTCACGTCGATAAAAATATAGCTATATGTGAGCTAACAAGTGTTTGAAATGTGAAAACACTCAATATGGGGTGTGTACAGAGAAAATTTGATAGGGCTTTCTCGCCTTTTTCTTTTTTAAAATGGCCACCCAAAGCTCTATATTTATAGAGATGGTGGCCGCAGGTGCACCTGCAAATGCCGCAGATGCACCTGCGGATGCCCGGGGTGCCCCGAGCTTCGCGGGTCCTGCCATCTCAAAGTACGTGCATTCATGCATCGTGATGTCCGCTTGAACTTGCAGAACTTCAATCCAAGCATCCGATAGAGGTGTACAAGATCTTTTTTGGACTTCCATTATCAAGAGTTACTTAATAACACGGGATTAGAGGTTGTACGAAGTCAGGAAGAGGGGACCATGCCCATGGTCTTCAAGATTCAAATTATATCCGGTGTGCTGCCCTGCGTAATAGTCACTTGGGATTGGAACTCCTTGGCTCTTGTGGGACATTGTTGTGTAGAAATGTATGTATGAGATGTTGAGATGGTGAAATATGGTGTTAAGGTGGCAATATAACGATTTTGACCCTCACCGGGGTTGTCTCCGGTTTGGGCTGATAAAGTAGACGTTGCTCTGGGTTATCTCTGAGATTGGAATACTGTAAGTGTTTGAATTCCTCAGGGTCATCTTTAAGTGTGCCTGTCTTCCCAGTGTTATCTCCGGGTATTTGGAATGAGTGCCTCGGCGGGAGTTCCAAGTTTGAAGCTGATTGCATGCATTTGAAACAAGCATTTCCGGGGTTATCGTCGGAACTGTAACGACATTCCTTAGGGTTATCTCCAAGGATGAAACTTGGGGTTATCTCCGAGGTTGGAACTGATACTCTCGGCGTGTGTTCTGGGGTTGAGACTGAACTTCCGGTGGTATCCAGAATATATATGAGTTGTCTTCCAGGGTTATCTCTGAAAGACAAATTTGCCCTCTTGCAATGTTAGTAACAGGTGTGCAGAAAATTTTGAGTGTCTACAGATGCCCCTCTTTATCATATTCATGCAATGCAAGGCATGGATAGGATAAAGAATCCTAGACACTTGAAATGCAACAAAATAAACATGATGCCATGTGTAGCAACATGATGCAAATGCATGATGCATATGTTTTGTTGGATTATTTTCCAACATGATGGGATGATTGTCGGTTCCCTGTTAAACCTGCCGGGGATGACAATCAGTGATGACTTGGACGTGTGATCCAAGTCTTCCAAAATGTTGACTTTGGGGTTATCACCAAAGTCCTGAATCCTTAATATGGACTTTACTTTGAAGATGTGCCTCTCGTGTGCAAGAGATCTGTAGGGAGAAAGCTTTGTCTGTTTGAGGATGTGTATAACATATTCCATCATCGGTCCTCTCCGATGAAGATGGCCTTTTCTGGTTTGTGTCACCAAAGATATACCACGGTCCCCGTTGGAGTTATCGCCAACAAAGATATATTGTCAAGGTCGCTCAACTTCACCGATGTGTGTATCACCTGATAGATCCCTGTTAGGTAAACTGTCAAGGTTGCTTGACCTTCATTGATATGTGTATCAACGGATATATCCCTGTTGGGCAAACTGTTAAGGTTGCTTGACCTTTATTGATGTGTGTATCAACGGATATATACACGTTGCAACCCCCGTCGGGGATTCCTTAATGGACGAAGAATGCGTTGTAACCCCCGCTGGGGATACGTGGATATGGGTACCACTCATCGAATAGTTTTTGATGCTTCGATGGGTTTACTTTCCATCGGCTGAGATGACGTCAAGGTTTCTTGACCTTCATTGACATGTACATCAATGGATAAGAATGCGTTGTAACCCCCGCCGGGGTTACTTGGATATGAATGAAATTTGCGTTGTGACTCCCGCCGGGGATAAACTTTATCAGTGAATGAAATCTACGTTGTGACCCCCGTCGGGGAACCTGTTTAAGGTTATGACCCTGTATTTGGCAGCATCAGACCTGTGTGAGGCATTGCTGAGTATGATTTGCAAAAGCTGAGATCATCGGTATAGTGTACCTTGTATTTAGGCGAATACCAATGAGTGATATGTAAAGCCATAATTTGACTTGCGACAACCAGGATTCCAGACTATTCCGCTCAGTCGCGTAGCGTTTTTATTCCTGATTTGGTCTTATCAGCTTGTGAGACCTCCTTCGCAACTCGAAATGAACTGAGCCAGAGGGGTGGGACCCATGTAGGGGTGCCACAGGTACACCTGCGATAGCCGCATATGGACATGCGGCCAACCGTGAGTATGAAAAGGCTGCAGGTTGCTTTCATAAGTCATTTCCAAGTTGTGTCGTGAAGGAAATCTGAGAGCTCTTCTTCAGATCTGTTGAGTTTGGGAAGCTTTCTACAAATTCTGCCACCGTACAAGTGTTCTACACTATCAACACCCTTTCTGAGGTGATTTGGAGACTTATTGTCCAGATATTATGGATCCGGATCTGCCGAGTAGTTCCCCCAGGACCACTTCTGGTGTACAGAGAAGGGCTTCTGAAGTGCCTCAACCTCGTTCTGTTAGACAGCCTCATCGTTTGGTGGAAGCGGTGATACGTCTAGTCCAGGTTGATGTGCTAGACGTCGAGGACAAAGAGGAGGATGTACTGGTTGAGGCTCCTGCTCCTGCTGCACATGTTCCCTGTAGGAATTTTCCAAGCCTTCAGGTGGCGAACCTAGAGCTTCTGGGCAATTTAAGTCGACACCATTAAGTTTACCTGCACGCAAATGAGGTATAAAGTTAGATCTTAATCTTCCTTCTTTCCTACTGATGAGGAGTAAAGGATTCTGATGTTGATCTGCTTTTGATGTAGGTTCTCGGCTTTACACAGCCTCAAGGGAACTGGTTAAACATCCACTCTATGTATCAGGCACTGCATGATGACTATAGAGCAATTGTACATGGCTAGGGATTCCAGACGTTCTTTTCTATCCTTCCCCATCGTTGTCCCTGGGGTTACCTCAGGGCATTGTCTAAGCGCTGGTTTCACCAGACTCAGTCACTCCATTTGCTGGATTGTGAGGTGATGATGACACTGATGGATTTGTGGTTTATCACAGGTATAGAGTTTGGAGGGGTACCAGTGCCTTGCATAGCGAATATTACCCCGACTGCCATTAGATCCTTGCTAGGAGTTCCGGCGGAGGCGCTCAAGGGCCGGACTGTTCGTACAGGTCCTTTGAGCGTAGATGCTATGAGCAGGCTGTTGAGTGAGCCATACCCGATGATGTGAGATTCAAGGATCACATTCTTTGGTGATTGTTCATTATGATCATTAGGGACTGCTTCATAGCTGATAACTCTTCTACGCTGTCCTTCGCTTTGATCAGCGCCACTCAATATGTGGACTGTATTGGAGAGTATGATTGGGGTACCTACACCTTTGCCTATTTCCTCTGGGGAATGCGCATGTGTTCGCAGGGATATAGTTCCAGGATCCGTGATGATGACGGATTGGCTAACCTGTATCCGAGATCCGACTCATTTGGCACAGATTGACAGTTTAACCCAGCAGTTGGACCGAGAACATTTCTTTATCCGACACTTGGGTAGAGATACTTCAGAGGCAGATAATTTTAGTCCTTCCATCTCTGGCGCTGGCCCCTCAGGTGACCCATATGGTTTTTCTGGTGCAGATCCTCCATTGTATAGGCTTGACATCCCTGTGGATAGAGATCCAGTGACTCAGGAGGAGTTACATCAGGTGGATAGGATTGATGATGTGGACATTGACACCATTATCTTCTTCTGATGTATATTCTCGTTATCTCTTTTAATAGGCCTCTGTTAGACATTGGGTAGCTTCGCCCCATTCTCGCTATATCTTTTGATAGGCCTCTGTTAGTTGTAGGGAAGTTTTGCTCCATTTCCTAGTATTTTTATTTGTACAGAGATGATGTATTAAATGATGATATACTTAGGAATGTATGCATAGTTTTCCATTCCCTATATCATATTTCCATCTATTGTATCATGTATGTTATTATGTTATGCATATGTATGTATGTCCAGAGATATTCAGCGTTGACCCCTGGATGATCTTATGATACGGCCCACACAAATATCTTCTTCAACAGTTAGCCGCATTGATCATACCCCACCAGTATTGGTGGCATCTGGTATGTAATCGTGGTATGATAGTATGTCACCATCAGATATGTAGTGCCCCAAAATTCGGGTATCTTTCAACCCGACATATGGTGCTATACGGTACTACCATTCATACATTCATTCAATTGAAAAGCCTCAAAAGAACGAACATGACTTCTATATATTCAAAGTAATATTTATATTTCCCAGTCTCTATACCCATTACAAAGGTTCTTTGTCATAATATCAAATACATTACAACAATAAACCTACACTATTACATAGACTGATTAACAATCTGCCTTAGCCTTTCCTTTATCCTTATTTGATCCTTCGGGACGTTCAGTCTTTGTAACGATCGAGAAATTTGTAATCTAATTTAAATATTTATGGAATTAAATAAATATTTTAAATAATTTATTTATTAAGGAAAATAAATAATTGATGAATTGTGGTGAATTAATTTAGTAATTAAATTGATTATTGATAATTAAATTGAGTGTTGATAATTTTATCTCAAGGATTTAATTTAATGAAATAATTAAATTAAATCAATTGCTTAATATTTAAGAAAATAATCAAGCTAAATAAATTGTTTAATTTAATGGAAATAAATTAAATAAAGTGATGTGTCTAATTTATTAATTAAATTAGATATATAATTATTTAATTATTTACTATAAGCATAATTGTAATAAGAATATAATAATTATAATTATAAGTTATAAGTTATTTAATGGGTTGCAAGTGTGACAATTGGAAACTATATAATATAAATAATATAAAAATAAATTGGTTTAGGGAAAATATGTGGTAGCCAAACAAGGCCTTGTGGCCTTTGGCTTATTCAACTAACGCAGACTTTTTATTTTTCTAACGTAAGGAACGTGGGAGAGGCCAGTTATATGGTATACGCGTCTTATTTTTCCTTAAGCTTGTTAGCATAGAAAAGCAGAGGAAGAGAGAATTGCATAGGAGATTGAGAGTGAGAGCTTGAGAGATTGTTCTGAGATTTCAAGAGGAAGGAGAGGATTGCTAAACCTTGTTGTCATCTTTTGCTAGCCAATAATCAAAGATTAAGGTATAACTAATTCTAATTCTCAGACTTGTGATTTTCTATTCTCTGTAAACTGGTTTTGTGGATTTGTTGCTCAAGCGTTATGTATATGGCATGGATTAAGTTGTAGAATCTGTTGTCATCTTGTATGCATGTTGTATCAGTTATCAAATTGCGAGAAATTGGATGTAGGAAGAAAATGAAAATAATAGTGTTTATGTTCATATGTTATGGCCTTAGAAATTACGAATTTTAGTGGTCAATTTGTGTATAAAACTGTAAATTGACGCTTGCATATGGTAGTTCATTGAGATACGAATATAACGTAATTTGAATGGAATGATTTGGTCAAATAATGAATTCACAATGATGATTTTGGGATAGACTATCAAAAATGAAGTTTTATATGAAAAACATAAAAATTGAGAAATTAAAATAGTTCTAATTGTTGTTAAATTATAATAAGTGGTTGAATATGTTAGCAATCGTGTTTATGTTACTTGTATATTTATTTTACATGTTGTTATCACCGTTTGATGGGTGAAATTTGTGTTTGTTGGGCTAAAATCGGCCATCGCTCACCGCCGCCTCTCTGCGCTCTGTTCAACACCTTGAAACACGCCGATGCCTGTATCCTGAAGCCTAAGTGTGGCAGCATTCATGCACACACCCCCTAATCGTGATGATGAGAGGTCTCGCTTAATTGCAGGTTAGGCATAATGGACTTATATTAGTTTAGTAAGTATGTTATTGATGTTGAGGCATAATATAAACTATAATAGCAGATTGTCATGCGTTATAATACAAAATATAAAAGATTTTGAAGTGATTGTTAATTGACTTACATAATGAAACTAAAAGTGGTGTTTTAAAAAGTTGAGATGAACGATTAAGTTATGTTGACTCGTAATGAGATTTTAGATTCATTAAGGTGTTAACTAACGTGGTTAGGTGCTAAGTTAAGGTTATGACCCAAATGATAGTTTAAACCCTAAAAGCTAATATTCATACAATTAATTGTTGTTGCGATTTCAATGATATGTGTAGGGTAATTGGAGATTATTTTACATTTGTGTAGCTTACAAGCAAGGCAAGTTTTCTAACTCTACCTTGTTATTATTGAGCAAGTTTCTAAACCTTATCTCTTTACATTTGAGCAAGCTTTCGAACTTCATTCTTTTCATATCGAATGCAAGTTTCCATTCCTATATTATTGTCGTTCAAGTAATTGAGCAAGCCTAATCTATCTTGAGTATGTTTGTACAAGCTTATGTAACCTAATTCATTACATAGAGCGAGATTTAGTTTCCTAATTATTATTCGAAGCATATATTGTATGTATATCATGTTTACTCAATTATATATTATTGTTATTCAATCTTTGACTTTGATAACCTTGTTCAAAGCTTTATCGTTGTATTAAACCTTCAAGTAGTAAGCAAACCTTTATTGACTGAATTTATCTAAATTCGAATAGTGTTCTAAAATTCTAGAAACATTGATAAGCTAGTTCCAAACTAAACTTTCTTTAGTGCGAAAATTCTAAATCCAAACTGAGACGAACAACCCTAACATAGGGGATTTTGTACGTGTAACGTTTAGATGTTTGTGCACAATACATGGTACAAAGGGCTGATCCCCCTAAGTACGTTAAGAAGGGTCCGTATAGTCTTAATGACTGTTAAGGTTGGGTAATAATACCTAAGTACCGGGGACATAGTTCGTGGTCTTAAGACCCTCAGATAATCAAAGTTCGAACTTGTTTTCTAGTTTGATTTGTAGAATAAGTACCTTATTGTTCAGCTTTCGTTGTTCACTCTTATGTTACCATCATTGCTACTTTCTATATCAGTGAGCATTTGTTTGCTCACTCTTGCAATTAACACTGTAGCTAAAGTGGAGAAAGTTGATGAGTCATCATCAGCAAAAGGCAAGGCAGGGCAAGATGTCCAAATGATGAAGACTTTTGAAAATTTTATTTTAATGAATTATGTTAAGACTTGTTTTATTTATGATGTATTCCGCAAACTGATGTAATAATTTTAAGGTTAGATTACCTGGGATTTAATTCGAGATGATGATGTAACCCTTTAATTGGAGAGATTATTGTTTAAGTTATTTTAATTATGTCTTTATACTTTATTATGGGTAGTTAGATGTAATAGTTTTTGATAAGTGAGCACCAAATCCTATGGGAATGAAGTACCTGGATTTGGGGGTGTCACAGGTTGGTATCAAAGCCTTAAGTTATGAACCTTAGGTGGGGAAGCCTTAGGAAGTAACCTTTAAGGAAATAGAAAATATAGAAGTGTTTAACTCTTATCGAGTTTTAAGGAATGGATTAAGGTATCC
The DNA here is from genome assembly GCA_020205605.1 of Panax ginseng. Taxonomy (NCBI): domain Eukaryota; kingdom Viridiplantae; phylum Streptophyta; class Magnoliopsida; order Apiales; family Araliaceae; genus Panax; species Panax ginseng. The sequence continues at coordinate 85,204,949 of CM035131.1, forward strand.
ATTGAAGCTAAATAATAAAAGACATTATGTGCTATGTGTTAATAACTTACGTGCTCGCGTGTATTGAAAATATTAAGTAAAACTTAAAACATTTTGTTGTCAGGATGTCTACCGAAGGAGGATCCAGTCCAGGTAGAGAGGTGATACCTCAGGTACCTATAGACGATGAACCTTGGGATATACATGTGGTGCGGGAGAAGTTGATCTAAGAGGATGAGCCTGTGACCGATCCCATGGAGGATAGTTCTGAGGAGGATTATGAGGAAGAGGATCCTGAGGAGTTTCCACCAAACTCCATATCGGCCGAGATGTATGATGCTTTGTATGACCGTAATGTAGAATTACAGGACGAGGTCGAGGAGCTGAAGGAAATGGTTGAGATGCATCACGCTTCGACGGAGCAAAAGGATGTAGAGATTCAGGAACTCAACTCAAAACTTGGGAACACGGAGTGGGACTTAGTTCATACAAAGGGTCAACATGAAGACCTGTTGGCAGTACACGAGAAGATGAAGATGGACATGGAAAAATTGAAAGATGATTTCAAGGAGGAGTCAGCTAAGCGTGCAAGAGCAGAGGATGCGTGGATGAAGGTGACTCAACTTACAGATTGTGCTGAGGCTAAGGTTCAAGTGAAGAAAGCCAAAATGAAAGAGATGGATTATGCTTTTTATTCGGTGATTGATAGGGCCCAGAATCGAGTCTACTATTACCCACCTCAGTTTGAGAATTCGCCGTGGTTCATGATGGATCGTAGAACGACATATCGTATCATGGAGGAGGAGCGTCAGGAAGCCTTACGACGTCTTAATATGCCTAGATAGAATAAGATAGATAATAATATGCGGTTAAATTATGTGAATAAATAAATTGTGAATCCCTTATTTTGAGATAAATAAAGGGATAGTATGAGTATGTAATCCTGAAACTTGTCTAGTTCAGGAAAGTGGATGTTATAGCGATTATGCTATCTTTATCATTTTTTAAAACGTTTTGAATAAATAAAATATCAAAGTAGGTTTGAAATGTTATGTGTTTAAGTTAAACTTCAAATACCCAAGAAGTTGAGTAAGGAACTAATAAGCGTATATCTTAACAGAAAATGCCTCCTAGAAGAAGACAACCACGTCAAAAGGCACCTCCTGAGGGATCTACGAATAATAACAACGAGACCAACGCTAATCCAGTTCAGCAGCTGGTAACTCTGGTTACGGGTGTACTTGCGAATCAACCGCAAGCTCAAGTCACGACTTTCAAGGAATTCAAAGCGGTTGGACCGCTAGAATTTCAAGGGTCTATGAATCCAATGGAAGCCCAAACATGGATCATGGAAATAGAGAAGGTGTTCGAAGTTGCTAGAGTTAATGAAGACCAGAAGACTATGTTCACAACGTTTATGCTGAAGTCTGAAGTTAGCTATTGGTGGCAAGCAAATAAGGTTCGTGGAGGACAAGGAGTAATAGCATGGGATAGATTTAAGGAGATGTTCTTTGAGATGTACTTTCCAACGAGTTCTCGGAATCAGCTGGAAGTACAATTTCTGGAGTTGAAGCAAGGAACTATGACGGTGCCGGAATATGCTGCAAAATTTAATGAGTTGGCAAGGTTTGCCACATATCAAGTCAATACTGATGAGCGTAAAGCGAGAAGATTCGAACAAGGATTGAAGCCCTGGCTTTACAGCAAGGTTTCAATGTTCCAGCTGAACACATTTGATGTTGTGCTGGAGAAGGCTATTATCGCGGAAGGTGGAAGCGATGCCTTGACCAAGTACAACCAAGAGCAGAAGAAAAGGAAGAATGAGAATGAGAATAAGGCTGGTGGTAGTAATGTTGGAAGTAACAATCAAAAGAGGAAGTGGAACGAGAATTCGACTGCGGGAGGACAACAAGGAAATCAGCAGGAGAAACAGTTTGAGGCTTACTATTGCCTCTTTTTCAGTTCTGATAAAAGAGCTCTAACTCATGCAAGCATACATGTGTCAACAAGTAATACAGAGTAAGTAGAGTATCGATCCCACAGAAAAAGTTGTCAAATTTAAACTATTATGCATCAATTAAATCACTGTATTCATATGCCTAGACTAATAACTATAATTAATGAATTAATCTAATTGCGAATAACAACTAAAAATAAGAATACTAATGGAATAAATAAAATCTAGAAATAATGGGATCTTAACTTCATTTTATATTTCATCTAATCGTCACTATCATGCAAGAAGTGTTCACATATCACAGGAAAGTAGCCAAGAGCACTAACAGAGTTATAGCCATTTTTTAATGCACTATAACCTACTTACATAGCATCCACAAATGATAGACTCCATGTAATCATCAATACAACCAAAATCACTATATGTCTATGTGAAATTGCAATTATACTGAATTTAAGCACAAGCCCTTACTCTAACTCATACGGTGAAACAGTATATGTCTATTTGGTTCACAAAATACGCAAGTCATATAAAACAGCCCCATATTCGTATGCTATCATGATTACAGTCCATACTCGCATGTTCATTGTCAATCCCATACAAGTACTGAAACGAATGGTGATCTAGCATTCATACATGTAAAACAATCATGATAGAAATCCCATATGATATGAAAAACATCCCTAGCAATTAAGCATGCAACCAATCTACATATTAAAATCAGTTAGAATCCCATAATGGAGTTTAGTTCATGACTGAACCAAAAGCCATTATGGGATCAACACTAAACATGATTATCAAACAAACAATTAAAAGATGAAAGGTAGAATGATCAAACCCAATTATAGATTGTAAACCAATGTCTACGTTCAAATCCTTATATAAATCCAGAAAAAAACAATATTAATAATCCACAATGAAGGAGAATCCCAAGAAGAATTAGAGAAGATGGAGTTTTGGCTTCGTTCTTCGTTGGAATCTCTCTCACGTGTAAACCCTAGTTACTCTTAGAAAATACGTCAAAAATTAACCAAGTGTACCAAAAACTTCTCTCTGACACCAGTCAGATATTGTTTAAAACCAATTACAACTCATTTAATTAAATATTAAAATAAAACAAATAAACAGCTTCAGCATCGCGCATGGCCGCGCGCCCCTCCAGTATGTTCCTCGTGCGGGCGCGAGACTTGCGATAAGTCGATGTCCAAAGGCCTCTCACGCGCAAGCGCGCCATCAGTTTAGTATGTCGTGCATGCCGACTCACAGTCTGTGGATTCTAGTTCGGTTCTCGCAATGTTGTTGTCATTGCCGCTTTGTCTCACGCCGCTTCATTCCTTCCATGCTTGGTCTCCTTGCTCCATTATACCTTCATGCCATGCATATCCGCCATACCTCACCTTCACGCATCCATCAGCCTTGTGCCCTCTAATACCACAAAATTAGGCCATTTCCTGCACTTTTTTGCCAAAAAGGAGTTTTAAGTACATGCAATGCAAACTGGCATGAAATGCAACTAAAACAAACTGAAATGTTCTTGAGATGGGCATAATTCGTGTAAATTGATATCCTATAAGTAGGTATAAAACCCACTTATCAAATACCCCCAAACTTGAACTATTGCTTGCCCTCAAGCAATGCATGCTAAATAACAAAGAAAAACGCAAAAGCACTACTATGCAGCTACACTACTATGCAAACTAGTCTCACATCATTCCAATTTAAACAGAATTTAAGCCCAAAATGCCTCAGCGAATTATCCAGATTCAGGAATACAAGTTTAAACTAAACGATGGTCATAACATCATACACTCAGATAATTCATACATGCTATAGAGATGCTGTGTGTGTGTAATGTTCACCAAAACTTGATTCAAGCAAAGAATATATATGCTAACACGCTCGAAATAGAAAATTATAGCCTAAATTGAGAATCATGTATACTTATACAACGCAAACTGTTTCAACCTATCCAAACAAACTAAAGTTCAACAATGGGCTTAATTGCTTTATTGCTACTCACGAGGGCGATTTTTGCTCTTTCTCGCGGTGATTATTGCTATTTTTCTTTTGTTTTTTTTATACATGACTGTGCAATGCCTTATTCCATTAGGCAACACTGCTACCCCTTAGCGAGCTTTCAACCAATGACTCCCAGACCATGAAAGACCTTAGGGCGCTAGGTGTAGAGACAATCCCCTAAGCGTTTTTACTCAAGTAGCTGTGGCCCCAAATAAGACTAGCCACGTTATTGTTATTCATTTTTTTTATACATAGCATACCCATGTTTTCCTAAAGTTTGAATGTCAATGTTTTTCAAGTCTACATGCATGTTCCACATTTTTCTCATTTTAAAACTACATTTTCTAACAAGCAATGCAACACATAATTCTTATACCTGTAAGTGATTGTGAACACATCCGTGCAAACCGAAAGCATTTAAACAGTAACATGAATTCCATCGTGTAAAGCATTATAACTACATTCATGTTATCCAATACACTCTACAATCCTTCATAATTCACTATCATCATTGGCTAGGCAGAATTTCTATAAAGCAAGAATTTTGTGAGACATGCAAATTAACTAAAATAAAAAATTTCTATCAATAGAACAATAACACCACAAACAACTAAATTATTAAACTAACCACGCAACATTTTAACTAAACATGCAAAAACTAACTACATGCTATTATATTACTCCCCAATAAATACCCCCAAACTTAAAGTATTCAATGCCCCATTGAATGAAGGTAAAGGGTACAGAAAACTCCCCTAATGATCGGCTTGACCACCCTCCTCGGGTGGTGAATCTGGTGGTGGATAAGGCACTGCAGTCCCAAACTAGGGCCACTAGAGTGTTGTTCCCTGCTGTGCGAAGGCTACGACTAAGTCCCTTGTGAGTCCCGTAGCAAACGTTCCAAAGTTGTCATACATGGCGTCGACTTTTTGCTCCAACCTCCAGAGCTATCGATCGCTAGGAACAGTGTGTGCTCGGGTGGATGGGTCTGCCTCATCTGTTTGAGGGGGCTACTGCGATGGCTTGGAGAATGTGGGCAAGAGAATAAATCCTCGTCCGCGCGGGTGTGCTTCGCCTCTTGCCCAGTCCTCAAATTTCGCAACGATGGCACGGGTGATGTCTTGGCTTAGATATTGCATTTGTTCATTGCCCCAATTGCACCCCTGATGAGCACATAACATGGCTACCACTGATGCATGTGGAATGCTCCTAGTGGTACTTCCCTTTAGATACTTCATAATGTTTTGATGAATCAAATAACCCACGTCAATATACTAGCTAGTAATTATGCCCCACAGAATCATGGCCCTTTCCACTGTGATCTCATGCTGATGCGATGAAGGCAATAACTTGGCACAAATGAACAGATTCCACGCCTTGGCATATCGATTCGGCCGGCCATTGAAATATGCGAGGTCGGGTCGTCTTTACTTTGTAAGTCCACTTCGTGCTTGGTATGCACAACTCTGCTATAACAAGCTCCAAGTCTGTTTCCAGATGTGCCCCTATGATCCAATTGGCAGCCCCTCGTGGTAGTGTCGCGGTGAGTCTCAAAATGGTTCTGATGGCGGAGGGTCTGTAGTCTATCTCGACACCTCGAACCATAGAGGTATCGTTCATGGTGACTTTTGCATTGGCGTAAAACTCTCGGACTATGCTCAACGGAATGGGCGTGGGAGGCAATCACCACCCACTGCTCTTCGGATCATGGCACAAAGTCATCCATCCTGGCCTTCTGGTTTGAATCCTCTTTCCTTGATAAATGTTTTTGCTATGATTCAGTACTACTCCTGCTGGGCTTCCAGACACAGGAACTTGGTGTGGTCGACAATGTCTTGCCCGTGACTGCCAGAGGAGGATAAGGAAGAGGAAGATGGTCGTGCTCTCTTCGGACCCATTTGCAGATATTTGAGCAAGAATGCAGATGAAATTACTTCGAGTGAATGAGAATTTGCTATGTGATAACCTTCAAACTTGTTTCTGCCAACCCAATCAGAAACCATAGCTTTATAACCGTGGATGAGAGCGTGGGTATGAGCCTTGAACGTGGAGAGAATCGTGGAGATGTGATTGAGAGATGTACGATTTCAATTTGTAATTGATAGAGAGATAGAGACATGAGTTATGGAGAGTGAGAGAACTTCGCGTCTGTTATTATTCCAAATGAGAGTCCGAATGGTCCACAACTCTTTTTTAAAATGTTCAGATCTGTCTTAATTCGGTGTCGCGACGCGTGCAGTTATCAGTTTCTTGGTAGCCGGCAAGCGCCGAGACTTGCAGAATGTTCTGGTATTCTGATTGACTAGATGCGCGGGCGCGTAAGTTTGTACTGCATAGGCTTTGCGGCCGCGCAATCCTGATATCTGCAATGCTAAAGTTCAATTCTACTATGCCTATCAGTGATGCTTTCCAATGATGGTTCCTGCATAGACATTAATGCATATTGTTAAGGCATGAATTAGTGGCCACATAATGCTAACGTCTTACAAATATTTGCAGAGCAATTCTTGCTACATACTTAAGCATGAAAATCTGACATCCTATCAAAAATGAAGTAGATATAACTAACTAAAATAATCTAAAATGAATAACTAAAAAAAAATAAAAATCAATGGAGGTAGAAATAATGGGTTGCCTCCCATCCAGCGCTAAGTTATAGTCAATTAGCTTGATTGTCTCTGAATCTCATGTCACATCAAAAATTAAGGTGCCTTCATTATTGTCCACCGCACCCTAAAATTTAATGACTTCAGCTTTCATCAATGGCTCTACCTTCAACTCTGAATTTTCACCCGTTACACACCTCAATGGTCCATAATTCCCCGGTTTCTGTACTTCATCCTTTAGGCCCCAATCCACCAAGTCAACCAGGAAGCATTCTTCTTCATCCGTTGGTAACTTTATTGCTTTAAAGATGTTGAAGGTGATCTCCTGATCCTGAACATGCATAGTGAGTTCACCTTTTTGCACATCTATCAAAGTTCTGCCTGTGGCTAAGAATGGTCTTCCCAGTATTATTGGTATGCTTTTGTCCTCCTCGTAGTCTAAAATGATGAAGTCAGCCGGAAAAATAAACTTGTCCACCTTAACCAACACATCTTCAATAATTCCCCGTGGATACGTGATGGATCTGTCAACTAGCTGTAATGATATGTTTATCGACTTTGGAGCCGGCAGTCCCAACTGGCTAAACACTGACAAGGGCATCAAATTTATGCTTGCCCCAAGATCACATAAACACTTACTAAAGCTCATCTCCCCGATTGTGCACGGAATTGTGAAGCTGCCCGGATCCTTCAGCTTTGGAGGTAGCTTACGCTAAAGCACTGCACTGCATTCCTCTGTCAAGGCTACCATTTCAAACTCATCTAGTCTTATCTTCCTTGACAATATACCCTTCATAAACTTTGCGTAGCTTGGCATTTGTTCCAATGCCTCGGCAAACAGTATGTTGATCTGCAGCTTTTTGAATACCTCTAAGAACTTGCTAAACTGTTTATCCTCCCTCTATTTAGTTAATCTTTGCAGATACGGTACTTGAGGGTGAATTGGTGGCACTGAACTCTGAGGCTTTTCCTCTGAACCTGCTTTATCTTTCTCTTCCTATTGCGACTCAGATTTTTCCATATTTTCTTCATCAACAATCAACTGTTCTGCCTCGCGCGGTCGCGCGGCTTCCCTTTGTATCTCATGCGCGGGCGCGCGACTTACAGTACCTATCAAATCTTTCCCAGATCTCAATGTGATCACTTGACATTGCTCCTTCCCGTCTCTTCTAGGATTTGCCTCTGTGTTACTTGGCAAGGAACCTTGGGGCCTGTTGTTAAGCATACTCGCCATCTGCACCATCTGAGTCTCCAAATTCTTAATCGCCACTGCTTGGCTTTTGATCATAACCTCCGTGTTTGCCATGTATTTCAACATCATTTCCTCCATTTCTGATTTCTTTTCCTGCTGAGGTGCAGCTGGAGTGTGATGTTGTTGCTGAGAGAATCCCGGTGGAAATGGTGGTTTCGATGTATCTTTGGGTGAGATGGTCGGGATCGGAATTGATGATTCAATTTGAAAGCGACTTTGTTGATTTCCTTGGTTATTCGACCAGCTAAAGTTTGGATAATTTTGGTTGTTGGGGTGGTATGTGTTCTGAAATTGACCTTGGTCTTTCCTGTAGTTGCTCATATACTGCACTGACTCCGAGTTGATAGCACATTGATCCGTGGAGTGTGACCCCGTACAAATTTCATAAATGAGGGCAACTGTTTTCATTTTGCTCTCTGCTATCGTGTCTATCTTCTTTGTCATCACTGCCATCTGGGCTGACAACCTAGTGATAGCATCTACCTCCAACACACCTGCAACCTTGGGCTATGGTATCCGAGATGTAGGGTTCTGGTAATCATTAGATGCCATAGTCTCAATAAGGGTATATGCCTTGTCATAGCTTTTTTCCCATAATGCCCCTCCTGCAGCTGCATCTACAATCAGTCTCGACTGCCATCCTAATCCATTATAGAAAGTATTGATTACCATCCAATCCGGCATACCATGATGCGAACACTTCCTTAACATCTCTTTGTATCTCTCCCATACTTCATATAAGGACTCTCCATGTTGTTGATCAAACTGACATATAGTTGTCCTCATCTTTGCAGTCTTAGCCATTGGGAAGAACTTGACAAAGAATTTCTGCGCTAAGTCCTCCCATGTAGTAATTGACCCTGACGGCAAAGAATGTAGCCAACTTCTTGCCTTATCCCTCAATGAAAATGGGAACAACTCTGATAGCATCCTCCGTCACACCGTTGTATCTGACTGTATCACAAATCTCAATAAAGCTCAATAGGTGTTCATTCGGATCATCCGTAGCAGCACCCCCAAACTGAACCGAGTTCTGCACCATCTGAATAGTGCCCGGTTTAATCCCAAAAGTATTGGCTGTTATCGCCAGTCTGACTATGCTAGACTATAGTCCGTTTATATTTGGCATGGAATAATCTCGTAGAGCCTGGTGCTCTTCTCTTTGTTCAATTCTCTGTTCTTCAGCCATGTCCTGTATAGTACCTTCTAATTGTGCTTGCAAATTTCTCCGCACACTTGCTTTCTAACCTCTCCCGTTAATGTTATCCTGTGCTGGTGTTAATTCGGAATTGGAAGATCTTGTGTGCATAAAAATCTACAAGTACCTGAAATCAAAAACGAAACAAAAATAGAAATGAGAAACGATCAGAATTGTCTAAGTCATACAATATAGCTTTAAATTGATGATAATTATTTAGACTAACGCCTTTCCCCGGCAACGGCGCCAAAAACGTGTTGCCTCTTTTTCAGTTCTGATAAAAGAGCTCTAACTCATGCAAGCATACATGTGTCAACAAGTAATACAGAGTAAGTAGAGTATCGATCCCACAGAGAAAGTTGTCAAATTTAAACTATTATGCATCAATTAAATCACTGTATTCATATGCCTAGACTAATAACTATAATTGATGAATTAATCTAATTGTGAATAACAACTAAAAATAAGAATACTAATGGAATAAATCAAATCTGCAAATAATGGGATCCTAACTTCATTTAGTATTTCATCTAATCGCCACTATCATGCAAGAAGTGTTCACATATCACAGGAAAGTAGCCAAGAGCACTAACAGAGTTATAGCAATTTTTAAATGCACTATAACCTACTTACAAAACATCCACAGATGATAGACTCCATGTAATCATCAATACAACCAAAATCACTATATGTCTATGTGAAATTGCAATTATACTGAATTTAAGCACAAGCCCTTACTCTAACTCATACAGTGAAACAATATATGTCTATCTGGTTCACAAAATACGCAAGCCATATAAAACAGCCCCATATTCGTATGCTATCATGATTATAGTCCATACTTGCATGTTCATTGTCAATCCCATACAAGTACTGAATGGTGATCAAGCATTCTTACATGTAAACCAATTATGATAGAAATCCCATATGATATGCAAAACATCCCTAGCAATTAAGCATGCAACCAATCTAAATATTAAAATCCGTTAGAATCACATAATGGAGTTTAGTTCATGACTGAACCAAAAGCCATTATGGGATCAACGCTAACCATGATTATCAAACAAATAATTGAAAGATAAAAGGTAGAACGATCAAACCCAATTGTAGATTGTAAACCAATGTGTACGTTCAAATCCTTATATAAATCCAGAAAAAAATAATATTAATAATCCACAATGAAGGAGAATCCCAAGAAGAATTAGAGAAGATGGAGTTTTGGCTTCGTTCTTCGTTGGAATCTCTCTCACGTGTAAACCCTAGTTACTCTTAGAAAATACGTCAAAAATTAACCAAGTGTACCGAAAACGTCTCTCTGACACCAGTAAGATATCGTTTAAAACCAATTACAACTCATTTAATTAAAAATTAAAATAAAATAAATAAATAGCTTGAAAGATTGCTACAGCGCCGCTCCCCTCCAAGATGTTCCTCGCGAGCGCCAGACTTGCGATAGAGTCAGATGTCCAATGGCCTCTCACGCCGCGCGCGCGCCCTCGTGCATAGTATGTGTGGCGTACGTCGACTCACGATCTATGGATTCTGGTTCTGGTTCTACAATGTTGTTGCTGCTGTCGCTTTGTCCTGCTGCTCATTCCTTCCATGCTTGGTCTCCTTGCTCCATTATACCTTCATGCCATGCATATCCCCACTTGCGCCTCACCTTCACTCATCCGTCAGCCTCGTACCCTCTAATACCACCAAAGTAGGCCATTTCCTGCACTTTTTCGCCAAAAGGAGTTTTAAGTACATGCAATGCACAATGGCATGAAATGCAACTAAAACAGACTGAAATGTACTTGAGATGGGCATAATTCGCGTAAATTGATATCCAATAAGTAGGTATAAAACCCACTTATCACTTACGCAACTTGCGGGAAGAACCATACTGGGGTATGCTTGAAGGGAAAGAGAGTGTGTTTCAACTGTGGTCAGGAGGGACACATTGCACTGAACTGTTTTAGTCTGAAGAAAGGAGCATATTTCACCTGCGGTTCAAAAGATCACATGGCTTGTGATTGCCCTAAGAAGCCAGCGGGGAGTTCAAGTGGCCGAAAAGGAAACAACAACGGTGGTGGTGCATTGACTATCACTGGACCAACACAATCAAGACGACCTACTGCGAGGACTTTCAATATGACCGTACATGATGCTGTACAGTCTAAGGACGTGGTGTCAGGTATCATTCCGATTAATGGTATTAATGCTTATGTACAATTTGATTCAGTGCTACTTGTTCATTTATATCCGATGAATTTGCTCAGAACTTAGACGTGCTTCAAGAAGAATTAGAATTTCCCTTAAGTATAGAAATCGCGAATAAGGAAGTGATTCCTATAAGATACATTTATAGGAATTGTAAAGTGGATATAAAAGGTCACGAGATGATGGTAGATTTGATACCAATTAGACTTGGTGAATTTGATGTTATACTGGAAATGGATTGGTTATTAAATTATGGAGCAGTAATTGATTGTCAAAGGAAGTGTGTTAACCATATGACTCCATCAAAGGTTGTGTTCTTTGGCAGCAAGTCACCTCGACAAGCAAGTTGTCTGACGGTGATGCAAGCCAAGAAGTTATTGAGACAAGGATGTGTAGGATATTTAGCCTACATAGTCGATACACAGAAGAAGAGTGTAAAGTTAGATGAAATACCGATCATAAGAGATTTTGCAGACGTATTTCTAGATGATTTGCCGGGTCTTCCACCGGATCGACAAATCGAGTTCGTGATTGACTTACTACCAGGAACGGTTCCGATATCTAAGGCACCATATAGAATGGCCCCGGTAGAAATGAAAGAGTTGATGGTGCAATTGCAAGAATTGCTTGACAAAAAGTTTATTCAGCCGAGTGTTTCGCCATGGGGAGCACCGGTGTTGTTTGTTAAGAAGAAAGACGGAACGATGCGGCTTTACATTGATTATAGAGAATTGAATAAGGTCACGGTTAAAAATAAGCATCCATTACCTAGAATCGATGACCTGTTCGATCAGTTGAAAGGAGCGAGGTATTTCTCGAAGATAGACCTGAGAAGTGGTTATCATCAGTTGAAGGTGAGGCCGGAGGATGTGCCGAAGACAGCATTCAGAACTTGGTATGGTCATTACGAGTTTCTGGTTATGTCTTTTGGGTTAACTAATGCACCTACAGTGTTCATGGACTTAATGAACAGGGTGTTCAAACCATTCTTAGACAAATTTATGGTGGTGTTTATTGATGATATATTGGTATATTATAAGACCAAGGAGGAACATATGGAACACTTGAGAGTGACATTTGAGACATTGAGAAAAGAGAAGTTGTACGCTAAGTTCTCAAAATGTAAATTTTGGTTGGAATGTGTACAGTTTCTCGAGCACGTTATTGATAAGGACAGAATTTCGGTAGATCCATCAAAGGTGGAAGCTGTAATAAATTGGGATCAGCCGAAAACACCGTAAGAAGTGAGGAGTTTCTTAGTATTGGCGGTTTACTATCGGCATTTTATTCAAGACTTTTCCAAGATCGCGACTCCGTTGACGAATTTAACTAAAAAAGCGGTTAAGTTTGTTTGGATAGAGAAGTGTGAGAAAAGTTTTCAAGAGTTAAAGAAGAGGTTGAGTTCAGCACCTGTGTTGTCACTGCCTAATGATACCGGGAATATCGTGGTGTATAGTGACGCATCGCATAAGGGACTAGGCTGTGTGCTTATGCAAAATGGCAGAGTTATTGCATATGCATCACGTCAGTTGAAAGATTACGAGAAGGGGTATCCGACTCATGACTTAGAGTTGGCAGCAGTGGTGTTTGCCCTAAAAATTTGGAGACATTGTCTTTATGGAGAGAGGTATGAGATATATACTGACCATAAAAGTCTGAAATATATCTTTACACAAAAAGATTTGAACATGCGACAAAGAAGATGGTTGGAGCTGATCAAAGATTATGATTGCGAGATTTTCTATCATCCCGGAAAGGCGAACGTTGTTGCTGATGCCTTAAGTAGGAAGGGACGAGAGAAATTAATGATGTTAACCGATCAAGAAAAGTTAGTGTCAGAAATGGCTAAGATGGAGTTGGAAATTAAATATCCGACAGAATCCGATGAAAAGTTATTCCAGATGGGAAATAGTTCAACGTTGGCGGATAAGGTGAAAAATTCACAACTTCAAGATGGAGACTGCGAAAAGATAAAACAAAGGATATCTGAAGGTGAGGGAAATTCAAAATCGATTCGGAGGGATTACTTCAATTCGAAGGGAGGATTTGGGTTCCGCCAGTAACAGAGGTTAAAGAAGAAATTCTGAATGAAGCTCACAACTCAAGATATTCGATTCACCCTGGGAGTAGAAAGATGTACCAAGATCTTAAACATCATTTTTGGTGGCCGAATATGAAGAGGGATGTGGCTGAGTGTGTGGCGAAATGTTTAACGTGTCAGAAAGTCAAAGCTTAACATCAAAGGCCAAACAAATTATTACAACTGTTGGAGATACCATAATGGAAATGGGAGCATATCACAATGGATTTTGTGGTAGGTCTTCCAACGACTCAGCAAGGTTACGACACCATTTGGGTGATTGTTGACCGACTAACAAAGTCGGCACACTTTTTGCCAATCAAGATTCAGTTTACCCTAGATCGGTTAGCAAAACTGTATGTGAAAGTGATTGTGTCAAGACATGGTGTACCTGTGTCTATTGTATCAGACAGAGATCCGCGATTCACATCTAATTTTTGGAAATGATTACAAGAGTGTTTGGGAACACAGGTGAGAATGAGCACAGCGTACCATCCTCAAACCGATGGACAGAGTGAAAGAACCATCCAAACACTAGAAGATATGCTCAGAGCATGTATCATGGATTTCAAGGGAAATTTGGATGACCATCTGCCATTGGTGGAATTTACTTATAATAATAGTTATCACGCAAGTATTGGCATACCGCCTTACAAAGCGTTATATGGCAGGAAATGCAGAACTCCATTATGTTGGGACGAGGTTGGTGAACGTCAGCTATTGGGTCCATAATTAGTACAAAAGACTGTCGAATTAATCAAGGTTATTCGAGCAATATTAATAGCTACACAGGATAGACAGAAGAAATATGCCGATCAACATCGACAGAATCGAGAATTCGATGTCGGTAGTTATGTTTTCTTGAAAGTGTCTCCCTGGAAGGGGAAAATTCGGTTTGGCAAGAAAGGAAAATTGAGCTCTAGATTTATAGGACCTTTCGAAGTGCTTCGATGAGTTGGCGAAGTAACGTACGAGGTAGCCTTACCTCCGGAGTTAGAGCGTATTCATAATGTTTTCCATGTTTCGGTATTGAGACCATATAAGCCTGATTATAAGCATGTTATAGAATATGAACCTTTACAGTTTGAGAAGGATTTGTCATATTAAGAAGTCCTTGTTCAAATTGTTGACAGAAAAGAGCAAGTACTGAGGAATAAGGTGATACCTTCTGTTAAGGTAATTTGGAGAAACCACAATGCTGAGGAAGCTACGTGGGAACTTGAAAGCATTGTGATGAAGAATTATCCTCACTTGTTTGCTTGATTTTATATAGCGATTCTGGGGACAAAATCTTGTTAAGGAGGGAAGGGTGTAACAGATAAATTTTTCGAGTTGTGATTCTGGGGACAGAATCCTTTTAAGGAGGGAAGGATGTAACAATCGAGAAATTTGTAATTTAATTTAAATATTTATGGAATTAAATAAATATTTTAAATAATTTATTTATTGAGGAAAATAAATAATTGATGAATTGTGGTGAATTAATTTAGTAATTAAATTGATTATTGATAATTAAATTGAGTGTTGATAATTTTATCTGAAGGATTTAATTTAAGGAAATAATTAAATTAAATCAATTGCTTAATATTTAAGAAAATAATCAAGCTAAATAAATTGTTTAATTGCTTAATATTAATTACATTAGATATATAATTATTTAATTATTTACTATAAGCATAATTGTAATAAGAATATAATAATTATAATTATAAGTTATAAGTTATTTAATGGGTTGCAAGTGTGACAATTGGAAACTATATAATATAAATAATATAAAAATAAATTGGTTTAAGGAAAATATGTGGTAGCCAAACAAGGCCTTGTGGCCTTTGGCTTATTTAACTAACGCAGACTTTTTATTTTTCTAACGTAAGGAACGTGGGAGAGGCCAGTTATATGGCATACGCGTCTTATTTTTTCTTAGGCTTGTTAGCAGAGAAAAACAGAGGAAGAGAGAATTGCATAGGAGATTGAGAGTGAGAGCTTAAGAGATTGTTCTGAGATTTCAAGAGGAAGGAGAGGATTGCTAAACCTTGTTGTCATCTTTTGCTAGCCAATAATCAAAGATTAAGGTATAACTAATTCTAATTCTCAGACTTGTGATTTTCTATTCTCTGTAAACTGGTTTTGTGGATTTGTTGCTCAAGCGTTATGTATATGGCATGGATTCAGTTGTAAAATCTATTGTCATCTTGTATGCGTGTTGTATCAGTTATCAAATTATGAGAAATTGGATGTAGGAAGAAAATGAAAATAACAGTGTTTATGTTCATATGTTATGGCCTTAGAAAGTACCAATTTTAGTGGTCAATTTGTGTATAAAATTGTAAATTGACGCTTGCATATGGTAGTTCATTGAGATACGAATATAACGTAATTTGAATGGAATGATTTGGTCAAATAATGAATTCACAGTGATGATTTTGGGATAGACTATCAAAAATGGAGTTTTATATGAAAAACATAAAAATTGAGAAATTAAAGTAGTTCTAATTGTTGTTAAATTGTACTAAGTGGTTGAATATGTTAGCAATCATGTTTATGTTAGTTGTATATTTATTGTACATGATGTTATCACCGTTTGATGGGTGACATTTGTGTTTGTTGGGCTAAAATCTGGCATCGCTTCATCGCTTGCCTCTGCGTCTGTCTCGAACACCGACGCAATTTCTTGAAAGCTGTAAGGCAAAAAAATGGCGCAATTGCCTTGGGTCCGGCCCCAAGTTAAGTAAGTGTGGCGAATCGCCACCACACCTCGAATCGATAAATGAGGTGCATTAATTGCATGTCAGGCATAATGGACTTGTATTTGTTTAGTAAGCATGTTATTGATGTTGAGGCATAATATAAACTATAATAGCAGATTGTCATGCGTTATAATACAAAGTATAAAAGATTTTGAAGTGATTGTTAATTGAGTTACATAATGAAACTAAAAGTGGTTTTTTTAAAAGTTGGGATGAACGATTAAGTTATGTTGGCTCGTAATGAGATTTCAGATTCGTTAAGGTGTTAACTAACGTGGTTATGTGCTAAGTTAAGGTTATGACCTAAATGATGGTTTAAACCCTAAGAGCTAATATTCATACAATTAATTGTTGTTGCGATTTCAATGATATGTGTAAGGTAATTGGAGATTATTTTACATTTTTGTAGCTTACAAGCAAGGCAAGTTTTCTAACTCTACCTTGTTATTATTGAGCAAGTTTCTAAACCTTATCTCTTTACATTTGAGCAAGCTTTCGAACTTCATTCTTTTCATATCGAATGCAAGTTTCTATTCCTATATTATTGGCATTCAAGTAATTGAGCAAGCCTAATCTATCTTCAGTATGTTTGTACAAGCTTATGTAACCTAATTCGTTACATCGAGCGAGATTTAGTTTCCTAATTATTATTCAAAGCATATATTGTTCTAATATATTGATTCAAGGGAGATTATTTTAACTCTTCTATAGCACTTTGTATGTATATCATGTTTACTAAATTATATATTATTGTTATTCAATCTTTAACTTTGATAACCTTGTTCAAAGCTTTATCGTTGTATTAAACCTTCAAGTATTAAGCAAACCTTTATTGACTAAATTTATCTATATTCGAATAGTGTTCTAAAATTCTAGAAACACTGATAAGCTAGTTCTAAACTAAACTTTCTTTAGTGCGGAAATTCTAAATCCAAACTAAGACGAACAACCCTAACATAGGGGATTTTGTACGTGTAACGTTTAGATGTTTGTGCACAATACATGGTACAAAGGGCTGATGTACGTTAAGAAGGGTCCGTATAGTCTAAATGACTGTTAAGGTTGGGTAATAATACCTAAGTACCGGGGACATAGTTCGTGGTCTTAAGACCCTCAGATAATCAATGTTCGAACTTGTTTTCTAGTTTGATTTGTAGATAAGTTCCTTATTGTTCAGCTTTCGTTGTTCACTCTTATGTTCCCATCATTGCTACTTTCTATATCAGTGAGCATTTGTTTGCTCACTCTTGCAATTAACACTGCAGCTAAAGTGGAGAAAGTTGATGAGCCGTCGACTAGCAAAGGCAAGGGCAAGATGTCCAAATGATGAAGACTTTTGAAAATTTTATTTTAATGAATTATGTTAAGACTTGCTTTATTTTATGATGTATTCCGCAAACTGATGTAATAATATTAAGGTTAGATTACCTGGGATTTAATTCGAGATGATAATGTAACCCTTTAATGGGAGAGATTATTGTTTAAGTTATTTTAATTATGTCTTTATCCTTTATTATGGGTAGTTAAATGTAATAGTTTTTGATAAGTGAGCACCAAATCCTGTGGGAATGAAGTACCTGGATTTAGGGGTGTCACAGTCTTAGCTGCATTCATATGGTTCAAGCAAGAGTGAGCATAACTAGCTTAGCAAGTATGACAATTTCAATAACAATATGCTTGACACATAAGAATCGTATATCTTCAATAACTTAACAATAGTTATGAAGTACTATTGATAATTCAAAATAGCACTTCATCTTTCTTTCAAACTGTTTCACAATGAATAATATCCAGTAAAACATAAACTCTGGGCCAAGACCTTGAGTATTTCATTCTTTCTTTGAAAAGGACAACCCTTTACTAAGTCTGGTATTACTTACGTGCACTTCTAGGTGATCAGCCTATAATAATCTATGTTGATCAACACTACATTCATTAAACGTATGTACGTTTAATTTGTGGCAACCTCACGTGCCTGTCGTATGACGACAAAACATTTGTTTATCATACTCAGTCTTCTTTTAAAAACCATATCATGTAGTTGACAAAAGATAACAACATTTGATAACAGATGGATAGATTATCAATAATCCCCCAAATGCATTAAGTCTAGCTAGAAGAATTAGCTTTAACTTCATCATACATCAATTCATGCGTAAGGATACATGAATTACAAAGCTTGTCTAGATTGAACTGAGACAAGGGTTAGAATACTTGCCTTCAGTGTCTGCTACGGTATAACTACTTTATGTTTGAGTCTTTCAAGTTTCTACAATACATGATTACATAATACCATACATTAGGTCTTATATAATCAAGTATGTATACGACTATATCTTACCCTTCATCTTAATCTAATGATGTATTAGATTTGTTTACTATCAATTTCGGCTTGTCATTCTACTTGCATTCATAGTTGAATAGATTATCATCAACCTTTATGCACTATCCTTAAGGTTTAACAAAGTTTTAACAATGTTACTTCAAGTTCCTTAAGGTAGTTTTATTTTGAATTAATCCCATTCCTTTCTTTATACTCATAAACATTCTTTACTATCATTGTTCTAGAAATTTGTGCTACCTGTTTATATACTCTTTAATGCATTTTTGCATTGCATGGCGAGTTAACGATAGGTGTGTCCTGGACTTGGCGCCATGCTTGCGCTGAGTCCTTACTCGATGTTAGTGATGCGGGCGCCACTCTTTAGTAGGTTATAGACTATTCACGGCACTGCGGCGCGATGAATTACACTTGAAATTTGGCATTGTATTTCGATTTCTACGCACTATATTATTTTTTGATGATTTGTAACTTTGCGAACTTCCCGAGCTTATAACTTCTTCGTTATAAGTCCAAATTGGCTCATTCAAAAGCCTACAGTTCACAAATTACATAATCTACATGTTCATACAAGAATTTTATCTATTTGACTTCGTTTGCTAAAAATTCACCTATTGGTTCATTTTTAACGAAAACGATTAACGTTCGTGAACGTTCAATACTCGTTTCTTCGTTCTAAGTCAGAATTAGGTCATTTTCAAGTCCACAACTCTATAATGCCAAATATGACTTGTATCCATCAAAAGTTAACGTTTCCGAGTTAAAACACAGAATTTGACTTCTATTCCGAGAATTTCACGAATTCGACGATTATCGTCCAATCGTGCAATTCCCGGCAAATCTTCAATACTTATGATTTGTTCAGTACTTCAAATGAATTCAATTCATCATATGAACATTTCAACACACTTATTATCACAACTTATTTTCATGTTAGATTTTGACTTATTCTTCCATGAGCATATAACTTATTAAAGTATAAACTACTTATAGCTTCATTGTTCATAACTTATGATAATTAAAGTATTTTAATCATCATCTTTACATGTTCTCAATACATAGTTTCATTCATGTATAATTGATACAAGTTCATACAAGTTCTTTGTTTTCATATAATTTCTTAAGGTAAACTTATAACAAGTTCATATAGCTTCTTCATAAGTTTATAACTTATGCAAGTTTAAATGACTTATTTCTAACTTATGTGGCTTAAGTTCATTTAATTAATCATTCTTCTTACTTCTTAACATCCATGCTCACTAATACCTACTTCTCTTATCAACCTATCATGGTAGAGATAGAAGATTAATGGACAAGAAGTCTTACCCTTGAAGTTCTTGTGAAATAGTCTTCTTCTTCTTCTTACAAATGGAAGTAGCTTATTCTTGCTTATTCTCTCTAACACTTAAGCACTTTGTAAGTTACTAGATTATTTGAACAAGTAACAAATAGCTAGCAATCTCCTTCTATTTATAGAATTTACAAGGTTAGGGTAATTTAGTCATTAGGCTAACCCACCTCCTTAAGTCACCTCCTTACTATTCATTACTTGGTTAACACAACTCTTATCTCTTGCTTGGTCATTACACCTAATACTTGGTCATCACACATTATACTTGATTACCAAGATTAATCATATTACCATGGTTTGCCCCATGGGTCACTACAACTCATTGGATCCTAGCTTGGGCTTAAATTAACTTAGCTTTTGGGCTTGCATTAATAAACACTAACTTATTCATTAATTAACATTTGGGCCTTACCATTAATTCACTTGGGCTTGTACCAATTCCTAACAAATCCTACAAGTCCAATATTATTGCTTAATACATAAAACGTATTATCTATGTATCATCCTCGTATTCTAACTCGTATAGAAATTCATTATATACGATATTCCATCATTCATACAAACTCGCATAATACTTCATATTATACTCGTATTCATTACCTCGTACAATACTTATGTATCACATGATTATTACTTAATCCCTTAATACTACCTTTTTCTTAACGTTCTCAATTTAAGTCCGCAAGCAAAAATATTGCATTTTCCATACATAGATTATTATTACATAATCCATCTTACCTTGACATTCTATCATTGCGTATTTCTCAGAAATTTAAAAATAAATCCCTAGCAAATACCGATGAATAGTGTTTTTCAGAAAATTTCTTAGAAAACTTTTATTTTTGTCTTGGAAATTTAAACACTTTAATTCCTTCACGTAGCTAAAATACTACGACATTCCCAGATTATTAGGTTATACGATGACAACCATCTTGATAACACATAGAATATAATTTTATTTATTATTTAATTCAATAAAATTATATTACAATAAAATCTGAATTTCTCAGTCGTTATAAGATAGGGTGACTGTAGATCAGCTGTTGCAGCATACTATGACTCTCTTGATGTTTCAGGTTCCCGCAGGATTCGTGGAGGTCATGCTGGACCACTAGGTACCGGTGAGGCAGGTTTTTTGATTTGGGACCCAATAGTTGACTCCTACTCTGGAGGAGTATGACGTTGATTGATCTTCGCTTTGGATGACCTTGCGTGCATATGGCTATTGGAGCCATGAGTCGGCAGTTCATGACCCTCACTAGATTGAGGTGTAGGGTGGTGTAGGATGAGCTCACATCCGGCCACATGATATCCCAACGTTTTCTGTTTGATAGATTTGGCTCGGAGGATAGTTATACACGACATTCTGGGGATTTCACCACATCGGAGTGTTAGAGTTTATGCCCTAGAGGCCAATTATTTGATATAATTTCTTAACGTTTTGATATTATATTTGATTGAATAAATGAATTATTTTATTATGATTTTATTTATTGCGTTATATAAATGTTAGCATAATAAAAACCCTTAGAATAGTGATACAAATTATATAGTTTCAAGTATGTGACTTGAACATGAGATTATATAATTACAATTAGTATCATTCTTCTTAAATGTCCCTAGTCGAGTATCATTGTTGATGGGATAACAATGATGCATTAAGACTAGTATGTGGATTCACTGATGACCAAATCTCATTGGTCATAAATATATGAGATATTAAGTCAATGTATAGGTACATGTTAGAGAACGATGTACTGGACAGACCCACTATGAGAATTCTATATGGAGCATTATGCGAAGTGTCATTAGCAATTCTCATAGTGAAAATGATGTAATGGTCCTCCGACCTGAAATCACTATATTACTACACGAGAATTTATGTACTTTGATATCATCAAATGTCACCTTTAATAGGGTGGACTATAAAGGTGATTATTTGGTACATCATGAATCGTGTGAGGAATATGAGTGATCTAGATGGAATTTAACCATCCTATATATTAGGGGTGATATCCATAGGCCTCTTGATTGAGTAGGACTATGAAATGCATGGCCATGCTTAAATAGTGATTTGTTTCATATAGTCTACTCATTGATCAAGAAAAACTCATATTAAATTATGAAGAGTATGACACATTCCATGACTTGAATTTAATCTAGGATATTAAGGTTAAAAGGATTAAATTACATTGAAACATTGGTCATGAAAAGGTTTCATCGAATCATCGATCTTATTATTACTTGGGTAGCAGTGATGCATTACTAGATGCCGCTCATTGTTTATAATTTTATAATATGATTTTAAAATTATTGCCAACGTAATAATAACCTATAGGGTCACACACATAGAACGTAATTTAAAAGGAAATTAATTTAAACTGTAAGGATTTAAATATATCAATATGATTGATAGTATTTTAAATCACGAATTTAAATTAAAAAGGATAAATTGTATATATATGTATATTAATTAAGTAAGACTTAATTAAGATATATATATATATATATATATATATATATATATATAAATTGATTTTAATAATATTAGGTTTTGATTAATTCCTCCTAACTACTATATATATGATATATATCAGTCACTTTAGGGATTATGTCAAAATACAAAACCCTAGCCGCTCTTAGAGAGAGACTAAAGAAAACAGTTTTAAAAATCCTCATCCTTGGTGGATAGTACCGTGGTTCCTTCTTCTGCAGATCGTAGGATGATTCGCGGAGCATTCGTGTGGATACCGTAGAGACGCAGTTCGTTTGAATTGCGTTGGAGATTTGACCGCATCTTTTCTAGCTTTCTTAATCGGTATAATTTCTAACCACTGAATTAATTGTTTTCGCATGGATCCTGTTTAGGGTTTCAGAATTGATTTAAATTATTCTATTTCTGTTGTACGTTTCTGTGTCGAAACCCTTCACGGAGGATCACTGGTGTTTGGCCAGAGTGGATGTACTGCTATTGTGTATATTGTCGTATGTTTACATGCCACGGTATATGAATGAGTTGGATATTGGCTTTATCATGGCAGTGAGAGCTCTCAGGGAGGGTCACACAATCGTACCGATGATTATAGTAGAGACTCTGATGTCGGCCACATACTACTGCTCTCAGGCAACTCAGTCATGCTGTATATGTGGTTTATGTCACACTTGAGACCGATTGGCACTTTCAGACAACATGGGTATTGTTTCACCCATGATATAGCTATGTCATACTCCTTTCAACCTGCGGAGTGTATAGATGATGCATCTTGGTCAACTTTCCTGGCAGGGATCGGAGATCCGTTTGCTGTATTATCGTGTTCAAGGCTTAGCTCACCCTATAGCTTCATCACTCATGCTCCGGGCATGGATTATCTACCTCTAGCTAGTTTGAGGGACATGATTACTTACCACCCACAGGCCGTGATGTGTCAGTTTGACCAGTTCCAGGACTTCCATCCTTTTGAGGGGGCATTGAGTCAGCGATTAGCTTCTCGCCACTTATCAGCAGAGGATAGATCCAGGTTGTATGCCTGTTGGGATCAACATGAGTTAGTTGAGTTTTCCATCAGCCATCCGGGTTGTTCTGCAGAGTATTCTGCATGGATGGATATAGAGACTGCATCGACTGCGCTAGTATCCACAGTGCAGGGGATTAATTCCGATGATGAGGAGCCTATAGAGGAGACCGATATTCCCATTGAGGAGGATTTGACTACTGGGTTGCCAGCATTTGTGATGGATTCTCCCACTATGAGTGCTACTGTGATTCAACATTCAGCACAGTATCTGGAGCAGAGTCTACATCTGATGACCTTTGAGAGAGATCAGGCTAGGGACTTGATGTTGACAGCTCTTGATGGGAGAGAAGCAGCTCTATTAGAGAGAGACGAGGCCAGATCATCCAGAGATGCATTGATTGTAGAGCGGGATGCTGCCCTATCTTCCCGGGATGTAGCCATCATAGACAGTACTTTAATGAGATCCCTTACGACTGGTATCCTTGTCGATATGAGTGCATACATTGATGAGCAGCATGTAACCATGCAGTTAGCCTCAGATCTACTAGCTCGTGTGGATACCATTGGGCAGGAGCTTGCAGTGTTACCTCATTCTTTGGAGAGGGATGCTATGTTAGATATGATAATATGCATACATACAGATTCGTAGATAGACTTGTATTTTCCTATACAGACTAGCTTAGCCATTTTGTCATGTACAACACATATTGTATATATCAAACAGTATTATATATGGCAGGGAAATATATTTTGATTCACTTCCCTTTCAGTTGTGCCATGAAACTTGCTTGATATTTGCCTGTTTCTTCAGGGCCTGTGATCTTGATGCATTCTGAACTCATCCTTGATGTGTGGACATTGAGACGTCGTAGGATCTTTTAGAATGGATCATTGATCTGTGTATATCTCTACCATCTTTGGTGTCTTCAGATTGGTTTCTGTATGTAGATGTGGAGAGGAGTGTGGCTTTTTCTCTCTAAGATTGACGACACCACATATGGTCACCAGTACTCCTATTTAGGAGGAGCCTAGTTAATTCCATCTCTTATGGACTGGTGTTTCTCTTTGAGGCACAACCGTAGCTTAAATGGCCGCCGAATCTCTTATTTGTAAGGAGAGGTTAGGTAGTTCCATCCCTTTGGTCTAAAGTCAATGAAATGTGGTGGATTGAAGTTTGATCCCACTACCGTGTGACAAGTATTTTTGTTCTAGTAGGGGGTTAGACCGAACCATAAATGGCTTCCTACGTACTCCTATTGAAAAGGAGATCAGATCTGCGTAGTTCGAACCTGGTGTAAGAGATTCAACGCTGAATGGTGTAGAAGGGTGTAGGAATGTTTTTGTTATTTTTGTTTATGTAAAGAAAGGGTAGAAATGTTTTTGTTTTTTTATTTTTTTTATTGCAGAGAAAGGGAAGAAATGTTTTTGTTTTTTTTATTGCGACCGGACCATATAGAATATGGTTGCCTACGTACTCCAGGGTATCAAGGAGATCAAGTCGACGTAGTTTTCCCCTCAGGACGATTTGTAACCGAAGAAGTTGAATCCCATGTGCAGAATGAACTGCGGGGAAATGAAAGTTTGATCCCATGCTTAGGACAAATTGAAGGTGTAAAAAGTTTAATCCCGTCTTCAGGTTAAACTGCAGGTATGAAAGGTTCAATCCCTGATGAGATAACCGGAGTTGTATAAAGTGAAACTAGGCTGCTAGTTTGAAAAATGAGTTTTTTTTCCTGAAGGGTAGATGGGTAAAAAGGAAAGGCTGTATGTAATGAGGGTTAAATAACCTGAAATGACTGGTGATCTGATGATCCAAAACCAGGATGTTTATTTGATGGTAACCTCAGACATAGTACCATTGCACGGTGTCTGAGTTGATAAGCTGTGGAAATTCATCGCCATCCATTTCCTACAATCTGAGAGTGCCTCCTGTCAATACCTCCTTGACAACAAATGAGTCTTCCCAGTTAGAAGCGAGTTTTCCCTTAGATTGAGCTTGGTTGTCAATGATCTTCTTCAAAACCAAGTCATGCTATTTAAAATGCCGTAGCCAGACTTTTCTATTATAGGATCTGGCGATCCTTTGTTGATATAATTGACCATGGAAGATAGCCGCGATTCACCTTTCGTCTATTAGAGATAATTGGTGATATCTGTCTTGTATCCATTGGTCTTCATCCAGCTGAGCGTCCATCAACACTCTAAGGGATTCCATTTCCACCTTGATGGGGAGCACTGCTTCCATCCCATAGGCTAATGAGTAGGGGGTTTCCCCAGTGGAAGTACGCATTGAAGTTCTGTAGGCTAATAAAGTCAGAGGAAAGAGGTCAGGCCAACCTTTGTGATTGGCGGACATCTTCTGTATAATCTTCTTGATGTTTTTATTAGCCGCTTCAACAACACCATTCATCTTTGGACAGTAGATAACGGAGTTAAAGTGTTTGATGTGGAATTTACTACATAGCTCCTCCATCATTTTTGTTGTTGAGGTTCTTAGCATTGTCTAACACAATGAACTCTGGTTGTCCATAATAACAAATGATATTGTTTTGAATGAAAGCAATGATGACTTCTTTAGTAACCTTGGGGAAGGAGGCTGCTTCTACCCATTTGGTGAAGTAATCGATCATGGTGAAGATAAACCGATGCCCATTACTAGCTTTAGGCTCGATGGTCCCAATCACGTCCATTCCCCACATTGAGAAGGGCCATGGCGAACTCATATTATGGAGTTCCCTTGGAGGGGCATGGATGGCATTTCTATGAATTTGGCATTAATAGCACCTCTTGACGTGATCATCACAGTCAGCTTTGAGGGTAAGCCAGTAATGTCCAGTTCTGAGGATCTTCTTAACAAGTAGAGGGCCGCTTATGTGTGGGCCACATACTCCACCATGGATCTCATCCATGAGCCTCTGAACTTGGTCCTTGTCCAAACATTTGAGGAGTCCTAATCCTGCATCTCTCTTGTAGAGTGCATCTCCGCTCAGGTAGAATTTCATAGAAATTATATGGATCTGCTTTCTTTGAGTTGGGCTCGCCTCAGCAGGTATAGATCCATCTCGTAAGTACTCCTTGATGTGCTGATACCAAGGGTTGTGGATGGGAGGTAGCTCATCTGATACTTCTCCAACATATTTCCCATAGGTTGGGGCCTTCTGCAGGGCAAATGTGATGTTTGGCATGTTTTCCTTGTCAAGTATGTGAATCAAGGAGGCTAATGTTGCTAGCGCATCCGTAAAATCATTCATATTACGAGGAATGTGTAGAAAGGAGATTTCTTCTAACTCCAAAGCCATCTCAGAAACTTCACTGGTGGTAAGGCGTAAAATGTAGTTCTTTGGTTTGATAGATTCCCGTGGATTGTTTAATTACCAACTCAATCCCCAAAGACGATTAACCACTTTTATGCCCATTGAGCGGGCAAGTTTTAGCCCCATGATCGACCTTCATACTTAGGCTGTATTATTAGTACTTGACAAAACGCAATTTGACGACGACGGATCTGCTCCCTGTCTGGGACACTAGAATGCTCCGGCTCAGAGGCCTTACGTGTTAATACTCCACCAAAATACATTTTCCACGTCAACATGTATCGCATCGATGGTGTTCTTTGAATCGCCATTACCCCTTCATCGGGGAAGTATGTTTCCAAGGGTTTCAAGTCCCCTGCAGGTGCGACGGCTAGTTGATACGCAATTCCTTGACCTTTGATAGACTTTTGCATCACATAAACGATGTCAAATTGCTGTAGGATCAACTGCCATTTGGACAACCAACAATTCAGTATGGGCTTACTGAACACGTATTTGAGAGGATCCACGCGGGATATGAGATAGGTTGTGTGACCATGGAGGTAATGTTGTAACCTCATGGAAACCCATGCTAAAGCACAACAAGTCTTCTCAATCAGAGTGTACTTGTGTTCGCTGATGCTAAATCTTTTGCTGAGGTAATAGATAGCTTGTTCTTGGCCTCTATCGTCTTTTTATCCCAGTATGCAGCCCATGGCATTGCCATTGACTGAAAGGTACATGAATAGGGGAACACCATCCCTGGGAGGTACTAAAATGAGAGCTTTAACTAGTTGTTCTTTGATTATAAGGAAGGCTTTTTGACACTCATCGTTCCATTTTATGGAGGAGTTCTTCCTTAACAACTTGAAGATGGGTTCATAGGTTGTTGTGAGTTGAGAGATGAACCTACTAATGAAGTTGATTCTTCCCAAAAAACCTCATAGTTCCTTCTCTGTCTAAGGAATGGGCATTTCATTAATGGCCTGGATTTTGGTGGGATCCAGCTCAATCCCTTTGTGGCTGACTAGGAAACCTATCAACTTTCTTGATTTAACACCAAAGGCATGCTTGGCTGGATTCAACTTCAAGTTGTACTTACGCAACCTGTTGAAGAGCTTTTTGAGATGGTCTAGGTGGTCTTCCTCCCTTTGGGACTTGACAATGATGTCGTCCATGTAGATCTCTATCTCCTTGTGCATTAAATCGTGGAAAAGAGCCATCATATCTTGCTAATAGGTTGCTCCGGCATTAATAAGGCCGAATGACAACCGTCTATAACAGAAGGTTCCCCAAGGCGTGATAAAAACAGTTTTTTCACGATCCTCCTCAGTGATCATAATTTGATGGTACCTCGCAAAGCAATCACTAAACGAGTATATGTCGTATTGAGCGGTATTGTCAATAAGGCAAGCTTTGTTCAAATCCCAGTAATCCATGCAAACTCACACCTTTCCTCCCGGTTTAGGCACAGGAACTATGTTGGATATCCATTCAGGATATGTAGACACCATGATAATACTAGCTTGAAATTGTTTCATAATTTCTTCTTTCACCTTTAAACTCCACTCAGGTTTTAATCGCCTGAGCTTCTGCCTAACTGGCTTAAATCCCTCTTTAATGGGAAGGTGATGAAGTACAATGTCAGTGGATAAACCCACCATGTCTTCATGAGACCATGCAAACACATCCTGGAATTAAGTTAGTAATGTAACCATGTCATTCTGTTGGTTTGGGGTAAGGTCTGAACCAATCTGGATTAACTTAGGGCTTTCTAAGGTTCCGAGATTGAAAGAAGTGGTTTGATCAAGGTTGGGTTTAGGTTTGTCTTCGACCCATTCTTTGATCTCATGAGGTATCTCAATGTCCTCTTGTATTTCCATCAAGTCTGAGTCGAACTTATCATCAAAGTTATTGTCCTTGTGGAGAAAAGGCACCTCATCAGCAAGTACAGGCACATCTAAATTCAGAGTCCTGAAACAAAATATGCTTTCACTTAATATATGAAACTGTTTAATCATACAAAATGTAAGTATATACTGGAAAAATAACTGCTAATACTATACAGAAAATTTAAGCAGAAAGTTATCTAAAGGGCAGATGGAATTTTTGCCCGTTTTACCCTCGTCGACCAATGCATGGAGTGCTGCTCTAATTGTCGAGGGTAAAGTCCTGACAGACCACAGTGATGGAGGGGTTGTCATCGTCCTCCTTCTTCCGATTAATGACCATAATATCTGGGCAATCATCGTCTGGGGTGTATCTGTTTGTATGATCATCATGGACACTGATGCGTATGCCTGACATCATCAAGGCGATGTCTTATTTATATTTCCGCTCCTTTTCTTCCACTTCAGGATCAGAAATCAGCACTTCTTTTGCTTTAACCGGTACTGGTTTGGGAAATAGCATAGCCATAACATGGGCTGGCACCTTTACCGAAGATTGTATCAGTTCAGCGTTGACAGTGACTATGTATTTAAGTTATTGATGAAGTGTAGAAGGGACGACTCCAGCCATGTGGATCCATGGTCTCCCCAATAGAAGGTTATATCCTGAATCTATCTTGAGGACGTGAAAAGATACACAAAATTTATAGGGGCCAATCTCAATTGGCAGCTCAATCTCTCTGACAGAATTTCGTCGAGATCCATCAAAAGCTTTGATAACCGTATGGCTACTTCGGATCCGTTTGAGATTGACGTTCATCTTCACCAAAGTGGCATAAGGACATATATTCAAAGACGAACCTTCGTCTATTAAAACTTCAGCTAACATATACCCAGAGGACAAAATTGCAATGTGCAATGGCTTGCAATGACCGGTCCCGTCGGGCGATATGTCGTCATCAGTGAAAGATATCACATTGTTGTTAAAAATTTGATCAACCAAATGTTGAAATTTTTCCACATCCATTGATTTCGGCAAGTAGGCTTCTTCCAAAACCTTCAGTAAGATCTTCCTGTGATCCTCGGAAGATAAAACCAAGTCTAGTATTGAGATTTGATGTTGAGCTTCTCTTAAGCTTAAAACCACCTTGGCTTCATTATGGCCTATAGTGCGGAGGAATTTCTCAATCTTCTCCATGGGAATCTTCCCCTTTGCTTTTATGGTAGGTTTCATCACCCTCTGAGGAAGATACAGTGGATTTTCCTTCGACATTGTAGCAGTAGTATGTGAAGTAGATCCTTTAACCTGCCCATAATTCCATGGGACTTTGTGTAGGCTGACAATAGGATACCGTGGTCTGACTGGTAAATAAATTGGCTCTAGTGCAGCCACTTTCAAAGGACTATCACTACCTTTGACTTTAATTGTTTGTATGGGAAATGGCCCGATATTTTCATCAGTCTCAGTGGATATAACTGATACTAGCCCCTTCCACTTAGTAGGACATGTATTCCCACTCTCGAGTAGCACAATGTCATCGTCTGCCAACTGCAGGACACCACTGTCAATTAGATTCTGAATAAGGTGGCGGAGTGCCCAACATTCTTCTGTGCTATGACAGCGAGAATGTGAATGATATTGACATACTCCATCAGAGTTGAATTGTCTTGAACGGGGATTAATTGGAGGTAGAAGGGAGGTAATTCTTCCTTCGTTGATTAACATCTAAAATATCTCCTCAATAGGTTGGCCCAGGTATGTAAATTCTCTTTTATTGGCAAAATCCCGATGGGCTTTATCACTTGCTCTCTTTGCAACCTTGTCCTCCAGTGCTTCACTTTCTAAAGGTGATGATGGAGCATTCATAACAAAAGGAAGGAGACAGGCATGCTCCTGGCTGACTAACTGGCGTGTGACTTGATGCTGATGATCACCATTTTTGCCAATTGTTTAACTTTCTTATAAAGAACTTTTGTTTTTTGTTCTATAGCAAATTGGAACTTTGTGTAATCCCATCTATCAACACTGTCTTTGTGTCCACTGCTCATTCATCATTAAAATTGGAACTCTGTCCACTGCTCCAACTAATCATATTGACCTCTTCTTCTTTGTGTTGAGGAAGAGGGTTATCTTGCACATGAGGTTGATTTGGTTTGGTAACCACGATCTCACCGTTGTCTATTAAATCTTGGATCTTATGTTTCAAGGCCCAACAATCTTGAGTATCATGTCCAGGTGCCCTAGAATGATAAGTACACTTTCGAGTAGTATTGAAACCCCTCCCATTAGGGTTGGCTGGTGGAAGAAGATGTGTGATTTTCTTCTGAGTAGTCAGAAGAGTAAGAATATTCTAGAGTGAGTCCTCTAAGGTTGTGAACGTTCGAGGGCGCTTTACTTCTCCACCTTTAGGCAATGGAGGGTTTGAAGACCGTGCTTAAAAAGGGGAGTAGTTTCTCCTCTGTATAAGGCATATTCTGATTGCCTTTTTGACCTTGTAGTATCAAGGAAACATCCTCCTCTTTCTTTTTATTAACCCTCCGGGAGTTGTTTCCATAAGTTCCAGACTGGATGTGCTCAACAACTGCCTTAAGAGCGGCTAGGTCTTGAATCTTTCCCGACTTCAATCCCATCTCAGCCATCTTTCCGTGCTAGATCATTTCAGAAAATGGTTTGGCAATACCAACTAAGATTCCCTCACAGAAAGGAGCTTCTTGTATGTCTATGAGGGTCATGACCATTTTTGATTCCGTCATAGAGGGAATAACTTGAGCATCAAGGCGCCTCCACCTTTGAGCATACTCTCTGAAAGACTCATTGACATGTTTCTTGACCTTGGTAATCTGATACCGGTCCGGAGCCATCTGAGATTGGAAACTATACTGAGTAAGGAAGGCGTGAGCTAGCTCTTCCCAACTATGGATCTTTGAATTGTCTAATCTAGTATACCATGAACGGGCTTCTCGAAGGACTCTTCCAAAGCAAATTTGCATTACGAGCTTATCATTTTCTGCATAAGACCCAAGTTCTCCAATGAACACCTTCAAATGTGTGTAAGGATCCTCTAATCCATCATACTTTTCAAAGTCAGGGGTTTTAAATTTCTCTGGATAATGAACACCAGGGAATATGCAAAGGTCAGCATATGAAACACTCCCATGTGCTCCAATCCCCTTAAGAGAACGGATGGTTTCTTCCATTTGAAGGACCTTCCTCTTGATATCACCGGTGTCCAAATCTCCTTTGAGATGGGTGTTTTCAGGGTCTTTGTTGGTTGTATCCAACTGAGGTTCTGAATTCGTTTTATCCAAACCTTGGGCTCCTTCTTGTGCAGAGGATTCTGTATGTGTTGGCATCTTTGGGCCCTGAGTAGAGTGATGAAATTCTTTAAGCAGAACAACCAAATCTATAATTTGTTTATTTAATTCGTCAAATTCTTCTCGGGACACTGGATCAGATTGGTCAGAAGAAGATATGATTGGATGTAGGCTCGTGGCCTTTTTGATTTTGAGTGGGTAACAGGCCCAATTGTTTCCCTTTAAAAAACTTATGTAGTTTAGTCTTAGGGATAATGTAATGTTTACATGCTATTTGAAGTATCCGTGTTAGGAATATTATCCTGCAAAATGAATGTTAGCTGTTTTGTAATACAGGATAACATGCTAATTTTAAATATGCATGTGTACATATTTCTTCATATTTTCCATTACGATGGATTGACAGGAAATGATATTTACAAGTAAATGCTTTTACAAGTAATCGAGGAATTAGTCTTCCTATGAGTCCAGTAATCAAACACCGACAGGATAGCCTCCTGGTAGAGGAACAACACAACATACATTCACATACAACGTGTCTCACTGTTTATGAAAATGATGACATGTGCGGCTACTAATATCACGAACGAGATATATTGCGGTCACGATAAGTAAAATGCATTCGTACACATTCATCAATAATATAAATGCAACATTCACACATAAGCATATAACAGTTTTGAAAAGCTTGTAGTAGCGACTTAA
Organism: Panax ginseng; assembly: GCA_020205605.1. Lineage (NCBI taxonomy): Eukaryota > Viridiplantae > Streptophyta > Magnoliopsida > Apiales > Araliaceae > Panax > Panax ginseng. Next base: position 85,237,401 of record CM035131.1, read on the forward strand.
GCCCTCTTACTAGTGTCCCCAGCAGAGTCGCCACCTGTCAACATCAAGATTTTTTTTTGTCCCTTTTCTGTTCTTGTTCTTTGGTGTTCTCATGTTATGTGAGATTTGTTTGAAAAAGTAAGTGAAAAGGTCCGACATGTATATGTCGGTATGATTTATTTATAAAGAGTCGCTAGTTGGTGTTTTTTAATCGTTGCACCAATGCAACCGAGAAAAGGTTTGCACATTGACCCAATGATGTGACACTCGTAAACGTCTCGTGAAACCGAGATTCATTTGGGTTCGGGGCTTGATTATGAGGAGGGAAGGTGTTAGGCACCCAGACATCCGTGTTACTACCAAGATGCCACTTTTCAAGAATCTGTTATATGAATGTGTGTGTGTGTGTGGGTCAATGTGCTATTATTTGGAAGTAGTGCGAGCCCTCGTTCGCACCTATATACAAAGGGTTTGAATTTGTATGAAAACTTCAATTTTAAATATGATATAGAAGTGAGGTTTTGTAAAAGAGGTTTTTCAAACCCTGTGCTCAATAGTAATTGAGACCTTTTCATACTTCCATTTTATTATTAAATGTTCGGCTTGATTGCTTTTATTTTCGAGATGCGAAGCATCTTCGAGAAAATAATATATAGCAGTGCTGAACTCCTCATGGGCATGAAAAGCCATCTAAGGAAATTCAAACACCAGTAAATAATTTACAAAGTCATATACAATGAAAATGTCCATCACGGAATCAAATCTAGATTCGATGAGATCAATCATGATCACATGATTCCTAGGCTCACATGATGCATGGTATATATGAAAAGCGATGGCGATTATATATATAAAAGTTGTAAATATATATATATACGACATAGTCAACCACCACGAAGCACCTCCATGGGGGATCGAAAATGTAAATATATAAAAGCGGTGAATATATATATATATATATATATATATAGACATGATCAACCACCATGAAGCACCTCCATGGGGATCGAAAATGTAAATAAAGCAATAAATGCGATCAACAACCGTCACAAAGTAAACTCTAGGCGGAATGAAATGTAAATAAAAGCGAAGAAAAGGCCACAGAAGTAAACTCTGTGCCTGATTTAAAATGTAAATATATATATATATATATATATATATATATAAAAAGCGATAAACGCATATGGATATAAAATCCGAGCTCATCGAACAAAGTTCGATAACAGTTTCATATATATATATATATACATTTATGAAAATAAGAATTTAATAATTAAAATAAGAATTTTTCATAAGTTATTAAAATAAGAATTTAATAATTAAAATTCTTATTATGATGTGATTAATGTAACAATCCGTAATTTTAATTGTAATTATGAATATTTATTGAATTATATAAATATTTAATGGATGTGTTTATTGTTGAATAAATATCATTTGTCGTTGAATAAATATTTGTTTAATTAAACTTGATTTGATTTGGTTAATTATTTGTTTAATAAATAATTAATGGGTTAAGAAAATTAATTGTTATGAGATAATATTCTAATTTAATTTAATAATTAAGTTAAGAGAATTTATAATTATTAAATGAATTATTATATTATTCAATAAATTGTTATTAGAATTAATTAAATTAAGTATGAAAACTTAATTAAATAAAGTGTAACATATAACTATACTATCAAGGAGTTATTAAAATAAATTAAGGAGTTTAATTTAGTTTGCCAAACAAGACTTAAGTATATTAATTCTTTAAGTTTTAAATGGTTTTTGCCAAACAAATCCCTATGGCTTTTGGATTTTTAAAATTTAAATTATTTATAAAACAAACTAAATAAATAAAATATATTTATAAGCTATACGATATATTGGTAACTGATACTATTTATTAGGTTATTATGACTATATGCATTTCTTTTATGAACACTTTGTTATCAGTTTAGTATTACGTATAATCTATATTGTCTAAACCTAAGCCTAAGAAAAGCTACAGAGAAAAGAAAGGAAAAGGTTTTTAAAGAAGAAAAGTACAGAAAGTTTTGAGAGAGAATTATCAGAGAAATTGAGAGTGTACACGTGAGGTTTTCAAACAATTCTAGTGGTGTTAGCAAGGATTAATGAGCAATTAGAAGGTATGTGGCATAACCTTTATACGTATATATGTTTTACGCAATTATGCCTAAAGTCTCTATGTATATGTGAATTTGACTGTAATATAAGGTTCTTTACAAAAATTGTCTGTAAACTATGCTTTACTAAATCATGTGTTTTGGTAATAACTAGCATGTATATATGTATATATATGATTGTGTGCTTAATGTATAGATAAGATTGTATGCTAATTTACTTTACATGAGAAGGAAATAGTTTCTACAAAGAAAGATATGAATAAGGATTGTTAAATTTTGTATGATAACAAAATTAGATTATAATAATTGAGAAATTAAAATGTGATTATGTTAATTCGTTTGTTACGAATTTCAGAGAATTGTAGTTAAAGTAAACAAATTGGTTGTTATTAGAATTTATAGTGTTTACTGTGTTAAAATATATCAACTATGGAGTTTTGGTTTTTAAACCGTGTTTTCAAAATTTAAGTTTTCTAAAATTTTTTGTTTAGTTGTTTAAATTGGTACATATATCCTTGGTAATATTTATGTGTGCTTTACATGGATTACACATGTTAATTGGTGTTAGAAATTAAGACACAGTAGCTTGGTTTTGTTTCTGGTTTTGGGTGTTCTGTAATTCGGAGCCCCAGTGCCAAATTTCGCACCCTAGAGCCAAATTTCGCGCCTCAGCGCCAAAAATAGGTCAGAATTTCACGCCCTAGCGTTGGAATTCTCGCCCGTATTGGAATTCGCGCCTCAATTACCGAATTGTGGTGATGCAGGTTTGACGCTTTGACCTCCTGTAGTAAAATGGCCATAACATTTTCATACGAACTCCGATTGAGGTGATTCAAGATGATCCAGAACGAGGACGAATAGACCTACAACTTTTATTCTTTAAGGTTTTTAATTTGAGTTCGGGAACAGGGGTCAAAATTGTCATTTGTGGGATTGATATGTATTAGGAGGCAATCGGAGGGCGTCGAGAATGCATATATGCAAATATAGTGCTCCTGACGATAAAAGATGTTGTCCTAAGTTATAAAACATGAATATTAATAAATATAATGATGCTTAATATTAATAAATGATGTGTTAGATAAGTTTTATAAGCATACTAAGCACACACATGAGAGACGAATCGGGCGTATGACGAAAGAATGTCGAAACGCCGTGCCAAGTGTTAATGAACATAAAAAGTATTTCAATTCAATTGAAATGAATATTATAAGATATAGAATGGATTTAATATAAAACTAATAAGTAGTCCTAGCAAGACTTAAGCACTTGAATGAACTTCGAGTTTGATTAAGAAGAAATATAGTGAGTTATAAGTCTAAAGTTAACACAATCAAATTGAACATTGTGTATTGATTAATAGGAAGAGTTATAAGATGTAGATTAAAGTTTACATTACAACTACTATGCGTTGCTATGTGACTAACAGTTGATGTGAATGTTTATATAACTGTGTAGGGCACGTGCAATACAGATAACCGTAAGCTGTTAAACTGTTATTGGTAAACAACGATCAAGGCAAGTCTTTTAGTTCCTATTTGATATGTAAATTTGATTATTTTAAATCTTTATTGCAAAGAGCATGATGTGTTATATATATGTTGAATGTATGAAATGTTAAAGTCAATTTATGACTACATTGTTTGACTAAAGCATGCTGATTGAGTAAAGAACTCAATCTTTATAATTGTTATATGAATTGTAGAATGCATGTTATGTTAGTCCGATATTTATGAGATATATGTTGAGCATGTTATTATGTGCTACGTGATGCATGAAAACTGTTACATTTTGCTGGGCTGTCGAGCTCAACCTTGCAAATAACCACTTTTGCAGGTTAAAGATTTAAGGTAAGGATATGTGCTACGTGAATTATAGAGATCCATATTCACGAAGATTGCTTATGTTTTATGGGAAATGTATTTAATATTTTGAATGTAACATGTTGTTGAATTGCAAGTTGAGTTATCCAATATATATGGATACCTATTTATGATGTAAGACTTTGTATAGTTATTTTGTTGTAACGATTCATGATATAAATTTGAATCGAAGAGATGTAATGTAAAGGTTGCGATTTGGGGCAATAAAGAAGGAAATGTATAAAAGTTTTAATTATTCCGCAAATTTCAATGGTTGTATTATCGTTTAATGATGTAAAATTAGAGGTTGAATGTATTATTAATGACCGAGGTCGTGAATTAAATTATATGAATTTTGGGGTCGTTACACCAGACGTAAGTCTAGGCTCAATTGAGGCATAACTCGATAATGTTGGTCCATATATATATATATATATATATATATATATATATATATATATATATATATATATATATATATATATATATATATATATAAATAGAAATGAAAGCACCTGGATTTGAAGTGGGCATACACACACAACACGACTCTCAATGTGAAGAATAATGTGTGCAAAGATAAAGAGAAAGGCTTTATAGTGTGTAAGAAGGCTTACAGTGGGCTGCTAAAGAAGACTTCTATGACTTTAAATGGATGAACCCTCAGCTCCCGCCAATAAAAATATAGCTATATGTGAGCTAACAAGTGTTTCAAATGAGAAAGCACTCAATATGGGGTGTGTACAGAGCAAATTTGATAGGGCTTCCTCGCCTTTTTCTTTTTTAAATGGGCCACCCCAAGCTCTATATTTATAGAGCTGGTGGCCGCAGGTGTACCTGCGGTAGCCGTACATGCACCTGCGGCAGCCTGGGATGCCCCGGGCTCCGTGGGTCCCACCATCTCGAAGTACGTGCACTCATGCACTGTTATATCCGCTCGAACTTGCAGAACTTTAATCCGAGCAACCGATAGAGGTGTACAAGATCTTTTTCAAATCGTCGTTGTCGAGAGTTACGCAATGACATGGGATTAGAGGTTGTACGAAGTCAGGAAGAGGGGATCATGCCCATGGTCTTCAAGCTTCAAATTCTATCCGGTGTGCTGTCCTTCGTAATATTCACTCGGGATTAGAACTCCTTGGCTCTTGTGGGACATTTTTGTGTAGAAATGTATGTATGAGATATTGAGATGGCGCAATGTGGGGTTGAGGTGGCAAGATTATGATTTTGCCCCTGACCGAGGTTATCTCCAGTTTGGGCTGATAAAGCAGACGTTGCTCAGGGTTATCTCTGAGATTGGACTGCTGCAAGTGTTTAAATTCCTCAGGGTCATCTTTAAGTGTGCCTGTCTTCCCGAAGTTATCTCCGGGTCTTTGGAATGAGTGCCTCAGCGGGAGTTCCAAGGTTGAAGTTGATTACATGCATTTGAAACAAGCATTTCTGGGGTTATCACCGGAACTGCAACGGCATTCCTTGGGGTTATCTCCAAGGATAAAACTTGGGGTTATCTCCGAGATTGGAACTGGTACTCCCAGTGTGTGTTCCGAGGTTGAGACTGAACTTCCGGTGGTATCCAAAATGTATATGAGTTGTCTTTCAGGGTTATCTCTAAAAGACGAATCTGCCCTCCTGCAATATTAGTAACAGGTGTGCAAAAAATTTTGAGTCTACAATAACAGTAAGAATATGTGTTAAAGGATCTATTAAAAGAGTTAAAAGAGTTTTTAAAACCATTTTCCCAAACAAGGCCTTACTTTTGTTTTAAACTTGTTTTACCCAAATAAGACCATAACTATTAAAACCTGATTTTAAAATAATATGGTTTTTCCAAACAAGCCTTAGGGCTTTTAAAATTCTAATTTTGTAACTTATATATTAAATTGATAATTAATATATGTAATTATATTGGGAGTTACATATTCTATAATTATATGTGTTATATATATATTGTATATACACTAAGTTACGTTAGATTTCTAAACATAAGTCTAAACTAAGAACAAAGAGAAGAAGAGAGAATACAGAGAAGAAGAAGGGAAACCTTGAGAAAAAAAAGAAGAAAAGCTTTCATCATCTCCATCTTTTCTCCTAATTCAACCTAGAAAGGTATCAAACTAACCCTTATACTAAATTAAGATGTTTTGTATTTAGTCTTTGTAAAATTAGGTTTTCATGATTAAGAATTTATATGTATATATGGTGTTCATATGTGATTGTATGCCATGAAAGTATTTTCACAATACAATTGTTGTAAAAACAAGTTTTAAAATCATGTTCTTCTATGTTTTCATAGTTTTAGAATTCTATGTAAAAATCTTTTGGTGAAACTTCATAATTTTGATATGTGAATGGGATGTGTGTGTGTGTGTGTGTGTGTGTGTGTGTGTGTATATATATATATATGTATACACTTACATGAGATATTTATAGTTGTTCAAAAGTTTCAATTCACAAAGTTATGATGAACATGATGAAATCATGTTCATAATGTTTGATTATGAAGTTATGTTAAAAATTGTTCTTAAAATCTTTGATGTGAGCATGAGTTATGTGTAATATGGGTTATGTTATGATATATTATGAGTTATATGGTTGTTCTAGCAATTCAATCCATGTAATTTTGATAAACAAGAGGAATTTTATCATAATGATTTTCTTTGAATTAATTTCTAAAAAATGGCTTTTAAAACAATTAAATTGATGTTTAATCATAGTATAATTATAAAATTGGTGATGGATTGTGTTAATATGATAAGAAATAAAAAGAACGCAAGTTGAATGAATATATTTGGTTAAGAAACGAATTCGTAGTGAATGAATTAAGCTAAATATGTTTAAACATGAAAGTTTAGTATGAACATGAGTTTTGGGACAAGATTTAGGCTAGTTAGTCTTTCTATAAATTTTTATAAGTCTAGTATGTTGTAGTTCTATGAATTATGAATCCATAGAGTCGAAAACGGACTGATTTGGGTGTGTATAACTCAAGTTATGAAGGTTGGAAGGAGAAATGGTCAAAAATCCGTAAGAACAGTAAAACTAGAGGAAAAAATGTCATACATACTTCTAAGGGTGTCAAAAGATGGCCCCCAAGGCTATTTGGGGCAATCGCAGCGGCTGCGAGAATAGTTGACATGGCCGGATAGTTTTGACCTCCTGTAGTAAAACAGCCATAACGTTTTTATACGAACTCTGATTAAGGTGATTCAAGATGATCCAGAACAAGGACGATTAGCCCTACAACTTTTGTTCTTTAAGGGTTTCAATTTGGGGTCCGTAACAGGGGTCAAAATGGTCATTTGTGGGACTGATATGTATTAGGAGGTAATCAGAGGGCGTCAGGCATGTACATATGCAAGTGTAGTGCTCCCGACGATAAAAGATGGTGTCCTAAGTTATAAAACATGAATTTTAGTAAATATAATGATGATTAACATTAATAAATGATGTATTAGATAAGTTATGTAAGCACACTAAGCATACACAAGAGAGACGATTCGGGTGTGTGACGAATGAACATTGAAACGCTGTGACAAGTGTTAATGAACATTATAAGATATGGAATGGGTTTAATATAAAACCCATAAGTATTCCTAGCAAGACTTAAACACTTGAATGAATTTTGAATATTACATAAGTCGAAAAGTTAACACAATCTAATTGAACATTGTGTGTTAATTAATAAGATGGATTATGAGATGTGGAGTAGAGTTTTCATTATAATTACTATATGTTGTTATGTTACTAATAGTTGATGTGTATGATTATATAATTGTTGTAGGGCACGTGAAGTGTAGATATTTGTAAGTTGTTAATCTGTTATTGGTAAACAACGATCAAGGCAAGTCTTTAGGTTCCTATTTTCTACGTGGACTTGATGAACTGCTTTTAAATTGCATGATATGTTATATGTGTTGTGTTTAGCATGATATGTTATATATGTTGTAATCATGAAATTTTAAAGTCAATTTATGACTACATTATTTTGGTTAAATAATGATGATTGAGTAAGGAACTCAATCTTTATATTTGCTATATGAATTAAAGCATGTATGCTATGTTACTGTAATTACTAGGATATGTATGTTGGGCATATTATTATGTGCTATGTGATGCATGAAAAATGTTAGAACTTGCTGAGCTGTCGAGCTCACTCTTGCAAATAATAATTTTTGCAGGTCAAGATTTCAAGGTAAGCATATGTGCTAAGTGAATTATAGAGATCCATATTCACGAAGATTACTTATATTTTATGAAAAATGTATTTAATATTTTGAATGTAACAATTTGTTGAATTATAAGTTGAGATATCCGGTGTATATGGATATCTATTTATGATGTAAGACTTTGTATAGTCATTTTGTTGTAACGATTCATGATATAAATTTGAATCAAGAGATGTAATGTAAAGGTTGCGATTTAGGGCAAGCAATCTGAGTAAGAAATGTATAAAAGTTTAAAATATTTTGCATTTTTAGTCATTTTAATATCGAATAATGATGTAAAGATAGATTAAAGTTGTATTGTTAACGATCGAGAAGGAGAATATTATTGTATGAATTTTGGGGTCGTTATAATTAGTATCAAAAGCGATAGGTTATACACCTTAAGTAAGAGTACCTTAGGCTATGACCTTAGGTTAAAAGAATAAGAAGTTAAGTTTAAGTTACGTTATAATGAAAAAGTGATTCTTTTCACATACGAGATGTATAGGATGAGTTTAGTCCTAGAAATGTTATAAGAAGAATATTAGAATGGCGAGGAATAAAACTCGAATAAAATATTGAGTAACGTGAATTATTTTAAATTTTTAAAGGAAGATTTAATAAATAAATAAGAAGATTCAAAGAAAAATCTTGAAGAGATATGTAGATAAGAATCAGGAGTTGCCTACCTCCAATAGCCAAGATAATGAGTAATGATGAATAGACAAAGTCTGTAAGATTAAAAGTATATAAATGAAATCATAAATGATAAAAAAAGGAAAGAAAGAGGATCAGAAACAAAATGATTACAAGTTAAGAAAAGAATTTTAAGGGAGATGATTATAGAATAAGATCACGACGTGATCTTTTTAAGTTATAAAAGAAAGATGGTCTGTAATGTTTGAATAATTATAGCTTGATGCTATGAAGATAATGTACTATGAAATAATACGAGATAACTCACGAGGAGTTACAGATGATGAGGTACAAAAAATTCGTATCGAGCAAAGAGCAAGTTATAAGCAAGATAGAGTTAGGTGGGATTTCAATTGAGGACTCATGTGATGGCTGAGTTGTACAAACCTTTGTATGGGCGAGGGTTTTGTGCTTGCACTCAGTTTATCACATTGAGAATCATTGGAATGTTGGTGTCATGCTATCAATGTATATGTCGCGAAAAGGTGATTCTTTTCTCATGTGTATATTTGATAGTTAGAAACTATTAAGATTAGTCAGATATTATTAAGATTAGGTATGGTTCTTAAAACTAATGCGTATGGTAAGTTCGTGACTCATAATAATATGGTATATTTTGAACCCCTCAGCGAATGGACGCCTATGGTCTGACTAGGATAATTTCTTAAACTCATATTATTGTGGCAAGTCCTGAACTTCCAATGTGTAGTAAGTTTGATGAAGTATACTGGGGGTATAGGAAGATTGTAAGTTGAAATACAAGAATACTTAGTATAAGAGCATTGGTGGTGCTAGAAGTAAAAGAAGTAGTCAGTAATGAGGTAATGGAGTAAAAATTAAAATTGATGGAGAAAATTAGGTATTCAAAATCTTCTAGCTTTGCAATATTTTTGAAATTTATTGAATTAATCTTTGATGTTTGCACTTCTATTTTTTCTTAAAAATATTGGATCAAATGATGGAACCAACGAGTTTTTAAAAATAATAATGTTATTCAGATATGTACATGCTAAATTATTTCGGCTAGACAAAAATAATTTAAAAATATCAAAATGTATTTTGTTTTTTTCAGTAGTCATTAAGGCATCACTAAATATGATGTTTGATTTGACAAACGAGGAAGCCATCAATGCAATTAAACTGGTGTTGGATGTGATGATCATAAGATCGTCAACCCACTATGGTATAATGTAGCATGAAAAAGTCATATAATGATCGAATCCTTAACGTCTTATGGAGATAGATGCAAGATTATCATATCATCATAAAAGGATTTTTGGTTTTCTTTAAGCTAAGAAAGATATGCCATATTAATTGGATAAAATTATTTCGATTGATGTCCGAATTTTTGCTAGAAGTCTATGCTACTTGATTCAGCTAGACAAATATTGAGAGATGTTTATGGAATTTCAACGTTTTTGGTCAAACTATGCCAAACCAAATTGTTTTGGTGCGGATTCAGATGTTAAAAAGCTGAGATGAACAACCCTATAAAAGGGGACATATTATCGAGATAATAGTTCAATGTAACGCATATATATCGTTCGATGTACTACGTTTGGGGCCTGACGTAGGGGTACGATAGGCTGACCACCTAAAGTACCGATGCGGTTTATAATGTGAAGTACCGGGGGTGAAGCACTATTAAACCTAGAAAGAAGTTCAAGGTCTTGCGACCACTCAGCATTATTGGAATCTTTTAAATTCCTGAGTTATTTATATCTCTTCCCAATTATTGAACAATTGTGGAAGATTCTTATTATTTTGATGTAGAATGTAGTGAGAAGAATAGCCCTTAGAAAGAAGTAGTTATAGAACGCTTTAATCCAGTGAATAGAGATTAACGTAAAATCTATTTTGATAGATTGAATGAATAAAGATTAATAAATAAAATTTTGAGGATGAAATTCTTAGAAAAAAGGGTGAATGTAATATCCCGAGTGTTTATGATAATGATCCTTAGAAAAGGAAATGAATGGGTTAAGGAATATATAATATTTGATATATGACTGTGTTTAATTGAAGGTTATGTAATAAAACCTAAAAGTTGTTGAAGAAATGAATGAAGTATATATATATAAAAACTTTTGCTAAGTTAACGTGTTGAAGTTATTCAACGATAATTATGAAAGAAATTTTATGAAAACCGAGTAAGGGAGGTTTCATTGATTCCGAGGACGGAATCCTTATAAGGAGGAAGGATGTGACATCCCTAATTTTTAAGAATTAATAAATGAGAATTTAATAAATAAAATTCTTATTTTAAGATGTTTAAGCAAATACAGTATGTGTATATGTGTTATATATTGTGAAATATATGAATTGATGTGAAGAGAATTTAAATGTTAATTTAATATTTATTAAAGTAAATAAATATTTTAATTGAATTATTTATTGAGACTATGTGATTAATATGGAGTAATGTAATTAAGTTTATTATATTAATTAAATGATTATTTAATATTTAGTTAATATGTAATGATTTTATGTTATGGTTCTAATTTAATTGAGATAATGTAGTGATGTGGTAATTGTTACATGAAGTTATAATTAGCGAGTAATTATAATTTGACAATTTTATGTGATGAATTGATGTTAAACTTTTAATTAATTAAATTAAAGTTAAGATTTAATTAATTAAAGGATAACATTAAGAATATGTGTTAAAAGATTTATTAAAAGAGTTAAAAGAGTTTTTAAAACCGTTTTCCCAAACAAGACCTTACTTTTGTTTTAAACCTATTTTACCCAAATAAGACCTTAACTATTAAAACCTGATTTTAAAATAATATGGTTTTGCTAAACAAGCCTTAGGGCTTTTAAAATTCTAATTTTGTAACTTATATATTAAATTGATAATTAGTATATGTAATTATATTGGGAGTTACATATTCTATAATTATATGTGTTATATGTATATTGTATATACACTAAGTTACGTTAGATTTCTAAACCTAAGTCTAAACTAAGAACAAAGAAGAGAAGAAGAAGAAGAGAAACCTTGAGAAAAAACAAAAGAAAAGCTTTCATCATCTCCATCTTTTCTCCTAATTCAACCTAGAAAAGGTATCAAACTAACCCTTATACTAAATTAAGATGTTTTATATTTAGTCGTTGTAAAATTAGGTTTTCATGATTAAGAATTTATATGTATATATGGTGTTCATATGTTTTCATATGTGATTGTATGCCATGAAAGTATTTTCACAATACAATTGTTGTAAAAACAAGTTTTAAAATCATGTTCTTCTATGTTTTCATAGTTTTAGAATTCTATGTAAAAATCTTTTGGTGAAACTTCATAATTTTGATATGTGAATGGGATGTGTGTGTGTGTGTGTGTATATATATATATATATATATATATATATACACTTACATGAGATATTTATAGTTGTTCAAAAGTTTCAATTCACAAAGTTATGATGAACATGATGAAATCATGTTCATAATGTTTGATTATGAAGTTATGTTAAAAATTGTTCTTAAAATCTTTGATGTGAGCATGAGTTATGTGTAATATGGGTTATGTTATGATATATTATGAGTTATATGGTTGTTCTAGCAATTCAATCCATGTAATTTTGATAAACAAGAGGAATTTTATCATAATGATTTTCTTTGAATTAATTTCTAAAAAATGGCTTTTAAAACAATTAAATTGATGTTTAATCATAGTATAATTATAAAATTGGTGATGGATTGTGTTAATATGATAAGAAATAAAAAGAACGCAAGTTGAATGAATATATTTGGTTAAGAAACGAATTCGTAGTGAATGAATTCGCTAAATATGTTAAAACATGAAAGTTTAGTATGAACATGAGTTTTGGGACAAGATTTAGGCTAGTTAGTCTTTCTATAAATTTTTATAAGTCTAGTATGTTGTAGTTCTATGAATTATGAATCCATAGAGTCGAAAACGGACTGATTTGGGTGTGTATAACTCAAGTTATGAAGGTTGGAAGGAGAAATGATCAAAAATCCGTAAAAACAAAGAAAACTAGAGGAAAAATGTCATACATACTTCTAAGGGGTGCTGCAGCATGGCCCCCAAGGCTATTTGGGGCACTGCAGCGCCAGAATAGTTGACATGGCCGGATAGTTTTGACCTCCTGTAGTAAAACAGCCATAACGTTTTTATACGAACTCTGATTAAGGTGATTCAAGATGATCCAGAACAAGGACGATTAGCCCTACAACTTTTGTTCTTTAAGGGTTTCAATTTGGGGTCCGTAACAGGGGTCAAAATGGTCATTTGTGGGACTGATATGTATTAGGAGGTAATCAGAGGGCGTCAGGCATGTACATATGCAAGTGTAGTGCTCCTGACGATAAAAGATGGTGTCCTAAGTTATAAAACATGAATTTTAGTAAATATAATGATGATTAACATTAATAAATGATGTATTAGATAAGTTATGTAAGCACACTAAGCATACACAAGAGAGACGATTCGGGTGTGTGACGAATGAACATTGAAACGCTGTGACAAGTGTTAATGAACATTATAAGATATGGAATGGGTTTAATATAAAACCCATAAGTATTCCTAGCAAGACTTAAACACTTGAATGAATTTTGAATATTACATAAGTCGAAAAGTTAACACAATCTAATTGAACATTGTGTGTTAATTAATAAGATGGATTATGAGATGTGGAGTAGAGTTTTCATTATAATTACTATATGTTGTTATGTTACTAATAGTTGATGTGTATGATTATATAATTGTTGTAGGGCACGTGAAGTGTAGATATTTGTAAGTTGTTAATCTGTTATTGGTAAACAACGATCAAGGCAAGTCTTTAGGTTCCTATTTTCTACGTGGACTTGATGAACTGTTTTAAATTGCATGATATGTTATATGTGTTGTAAGCGAGCATGATATGTTATATATGTTGTAATCATGAAATTTTAAAGTCAATTTATGACTACATTATTTTGGTTAAATAATGATGATTGAGTAAGGAACTCAATCTTTATATTTGCTATATGAATTAAAGCATGTATTCTATATTCTTTGTAATTACTAGGATATGTATGTTGGGCATATTATTATGTGCTATGTGATGCATGAAAAATGTTAGAACTTATTTGAAATATATCGAGCTCACTCTTGCAAATAATAATTTTTGCAGGTCAAGATTTCAAGGTAAGCATATGTGCTAAGTGAATTATAGAGATCCATATTCACGAAGATTACTTATATTTTATGAAAAATGTATTTAATATTTTGAATGTAACAATTTGTTGAATTATAAGTTGAGATATCCGGTGTATATGGATATCTATTTATGATGTAAGACTTTGTATAGTCATTTTGTTGTAACGATTCATGATATAAATTTGAATCGAAGAGATGTAATGTAAAGGTTGCGATTTAGGGCAATACAGAAGGAAATGTATAAAAGTTTAAAATATTTTGCATTTTTAGTCATTTTAATATCGAATAATGATGTAAAGATAGATTAAAGTTGTATTGTTAACGATCGAGAAGGAGAATATTATTGTATGAATTTTGGGGTCGTTACAATTAGTATCAAAGCTGATAGGTTATACACCTTAAGTAAGAGTACCTTAGGCTATGACCTTAGGTTAAAAGAATAAGAAGTTAAGTTTAAGTTACGTTATAATGAAAAGTGATTCTTTTCACATACGTAGATGTATAGGATGAGTTTAGTCCTATAAATGTTATAAGAAGAATATTAGAATGGCGAGGAATAAAACTCGAATAAAATATTGAGTAACGTGAATTATTTTAAATTTTTAAAGGAAGATTTAATAAATAAATAAGAAGATTCAAAGAAAAATCTTGAAGAGATATGTAGATAAGAATCAGGAGTTGCCTACCTCCAATAGCCAAGATAATGAGTAATGATGAATAGACAAAGTCTGTAAGATTAAAAGTATATAAATGAAATCATAAATGATAAAAAAAAGGAAAGAAAGAGGATCGTAAAACAAAATGATTACAAGTTAAGAAAAGAATTTTAAGGGAGATGATTATAGAATAAGATCACGACGTGATCTTTTTAAGTTATAAAAGAAAGATGGTCTGTAATGTTTGAATAATTATAGCTTGATGCTATGAAGATAATGTACTATGAAATAATACGAGATAACTCACGAGGAGTTCTGATGATGATGAGGTACAAAAAATTCGTATCGAGCAAAGAGCAAGTTATAAGCAAGATAGAGTTAGGTGGGATTTCAATTGAGGACTCATGTGATGGCTGAGTTGTACAAACCTTTGTATGGGCGAGGGTTTTGTGCTTGCACTCAGTTTATCACATTGAGAATCATTGGAATGTTGGTGTCATGCTATCAATGTATATGTCGCAAAAAGGTGATTCTTTTCTCATGTGTATATTTGATAGTTAGAAACTATTAAGATTAGTCAGATATTATTAAGATTAGGTATGGTTCTTAAAACTAATGCGTATGGTAAGTTCGTGACTCATAATAATATGGTATATTTTGAACCCCTCAGCGAATGGACGCCTATGGTCTGACTAGGATAATTTCTTAAACTCATATTATTGTGGCAAGTCCCTGAACTTCCAATGTGTAGTAAGTTTGATGAAGTATCTTTGGGGGTATAGGAAGATTGTAAGTTGAAATACAAGAATACTTAGTATAAGAGCATTGGTGGTGCTAGAAGTAAAAGAAGTAGTCGAGAATGAGGTAATGGAGTAAAAATTAAAATTGATGGAGAAAATTAGGTATTCAAAATCTTCTAGCTTTGCAATATTTTTGAAATTTATTGAATTAAATCTTTGATGTTTGCACTTCTATTTTTTCTTAAAAAATATTGGATCAAATGATGGAACCAACGAGTTTTAAAAATAATAATGTTATTCGTATGTCTATGCTAATTATTTCGGCTAGACAAAAATAATTTAAAAATATCAAAATGTATTTTGTTTTTTTCTGTAGTCATTAAGGCATCACTAAATATGATGCTGATTTGACAAACGAGGAAGCCATCAATGCAATTAAACCTGGTGTTGGATGTGATCATAAGATCGTCAACCCACTATGGTATAATGTAGCATGAAAAAGTCATATAATGACTGAATCCTTAACGTACTATGGAGATAGTACAGTATCATGTCATCATAAAAGGATTTTTGGTTTTCTTTAAGCTAAGAAAGATATGCCATATTAATTGGATAAAATTATTTCGATTGATGTCCGAATTTTTGCTAGAAGTCTATGCTACTTGATTCAGCTAGACAAATATTGAGAGATGTTTATGGAATTTCAACGTTTTTGGTCAAACTATGCCAAACCAAATTGTTTTGGTGCGGATTCAGATGTTAAGAAGCTGAGATGAACAACCCTATAAAAGGGGACATATTATCAGAGATGATAGTTCCGAATGTAACGCATATAGTCGTTACGATGTACTACGTTTGGGGCCTGACGTAGGGGTACGATAGGCTGACCACCTAAAGTACCGATGCGGTTTATAATGTGAAGTATCGGGGGTGAAGCACTATTAAACCTAGAAAGAAGTTCAAGGTCTTGCGACCACTCAGCATTATTGGAATCTTTTAAATTCCTGAGTTATTTATATCTCTTCCCAATTATTGAACAATTGTGGAAGATTCTTATTATTTTGATGTAGAATGTAGTGAGAAGAATAGCCCTTAGAAAGAAGTAGTTATAGAACGCTTTAATCCAGTGAATAGAGATTAACGTAAAATCTATTTTGATAGATTGAATGAATAAAGATTAATAAATAAAATTTTGAGGATGAAATTCTTAGAAAAAAGGGTGAATGTAATATCCCGAGTGTTTATGATAATGATCCTTAGAAAAGGAAATGAATGGGTTAAGGAATATATAATATTTGATATATGACTGTGTTTAATTGAAGGTTATGTAATAAAACCTAAAAGTTGTTGAAGAAATGAATGAAGTATATATATATGTAAAACTTTTTGCTAAGTTAACGTGTTGAAGTTATTCAACGATAATTATGAAAGAAATTTTATGAAAACTGAGTAAGGGAGGTTTCATTGATTCCGAGGACTAATCCTTATAAGGAGGGAAGGATGTGACATCCCTAATTTTTAAGAATTAATAAATGAGAATTTAATAAATAAAATTCTTATTTTAAGATGTTTAAAATACAGTATGTGTATATGTGTTATATATTGTGAAATATATGAATTGATGTGAAGAGAATTTAAATGTTAATTTAATATTTATTAAAGTAAATAAATATTTTAATTGAATTATTTATTGAGACTATGTGATTAATATGGAGTAATGTAATTAAGTTTATTATATTAATTAAATGATTATTTAATATTTAGTTAATATGTAATGATTTTATGTTATGGTTCTAATTTAATTGAGATAATGTAGTGATGTGGTAATTGTTACATGAAGTTATAATTAGCGAGTAATTATAATTTGACAATTTTATGTGATGAATTGATGTTAAACTTTTAATTAATTAAATTAAAGTTAAGATTTAATTAATTAAAGGATAACATTAAGAATATGTGTTAAAAGATTTATTAAAAGAGTTAAAAGAGTTTTTAAAACCGTTTTCCCAAACAAGACCTTACTTTTGTTTTAAACCTATTTTACCCAAATAAGACCTTAACTATTAAAACCTGATTTTAAAATAATATGGTTTTGCTAAACAAGCCTTAGGGCTTTTAAAATTCTAATTTTGTAACTTATATATTAAATTGATAATTAGTATATGTAATTATATTGGGAGTTACATATTCTATAATTATATGTGTTATATGTATATTGTATATACACTAAGTTACGTTAGATTTCTAAACCTAAGTCTAAACTAAGAACAAAGAGAAGAAGAAGAAGAAGAGAAACCTTGAGAAAACAAAAGAAAAGCTTTCATCATCTCCATCTTTTCTCCTAATTCAACCTAGAAAGGTATCAAACTAACCCTTATACTAAATTAAGATGTTTTATATTTAGTCGTTGTAAAATTAGGTTTTCATGATTAAGAATTTATATGTATATATGGTGTTCATATGTTTTCATATGTGATTGTATGCCATGAAAGTATTTTCACAATACAATTGTTGTAAAAACAAGTTTTAAAATCATGTTCTTCTATGTTTTCATAGTTTTAGAATTCTATGTAAAAATCTTTTGGTGAAACTTCATAATTTTGATATGTGAATGGGATGTGTGTGTGTGTGTGTGTATATATATATATATATATATATGTATACACTTACATGAGATATTTATAGTTGTTCAAAAGTTTCAATTCACAAAGTTATGATGAACATGATGAAATCATGTTCATAATGTTTGATTATGAAGTTATGTTAAAAATTGTTCTTAAAATCTTTGATGTGAGCATGAGTTATGTGTAATATGGGTTATGTTATGATATATTATGAGTTATATGGTTGTTCTAGCAATTCAATCCATGTAATTTTGATAAACAAGAGGAATTTTATCATAATGATTTTCTTTGAATTAATTTCTAAAAATGGCTTTTAAAACAATTAAATTGATGTTTAATCATAGTATAATTATAAAATTGGTGATGGATTGTGTTAATATGATAAGAAATAAAAAAGAACATAAGTTGAATGAATATATTTGGTTAAGAAAGCGAATTAAGTAGTGAATGAATTAAGCTAAATATGTTAAAACATGAAAGTTTAGTATGAACATGAGTTTTGGGACAAGATTTAGGCTAGTTAGTCTTTCTATAAATTTTTATAAGTCTAGTATGTTGTAGTTCTATGAATTATGAATCCATAGAGTCGAAAACGGACTGATTTGGGTGTGTATAACTCAAGTTATGAAGGTTGGAAGGAGAAATGATCAAAAATCCGTAAGAACAGTAAAACTAGAGGAAAAATGTCATACATACTTCTAAGGGGTGCTGCAGCATGGCCCCCAAGGCTATTTGGGGCACTGCAGCGCCAGAATAGTTGACATGGCCGGATAGTTTTGACCTCCTGTAGTAAAACAGCCATAACGTTTTTATACGAACTCTGATTAAGGTGATTCAAGATGATCCAGAACAAGGACGATTAGCCCTACAACTTTTGTTCTTTAAGGGTTTCAATTTGGGGTCCGTAACAGGGGTCAAAATGGTCATTTGTGGGACTGATATGTATTAGGAGGTAATCGAGAGGCGTCGCCAGCATGTACATATGCAAGTGTAGTGCTCCTATTTATAAAAGATGGTGTCCTAAGTTATAAAACATGAATTTTAGTAAATATAATGATGATTAACATTAATAAATGATGTATTAGATAAGTTATGTAAGCACACTAAGCATACACAAGAGAGAGATTTATTGGTGTGTGACGAATGAACATTGAAACGTCTGACAAAGTGTTAATGAACATTATAAGATATGGAATGGGTTTAATATAAAACCCATAAGTATTCCTAGCAAGACTTAAACACTTGAATGAATTTTGAATATTACATAAGTCGAAAAGTTAACACAATCTAATTGAACATTGTGTGTTAATTAATAAGATGGATTATGAGATGTGGAGTAGAGTTTTCATTATAATTACTATATGTTGTTATGTTACTAATAGTTGATGTGTATGATTATATAATTGTTGTAGGGCACGTGAAGTGTAGATATTTGTAAGTTGTTAATCATTATTGGTAAACAAATTCATCAAGGCAAGTCTTTAGGTTCCTATTTTCTACGTGGACTTGATGAACTGTTTTAAATTGCATGATATGTTATATGTGTTGTAAGCGAGCATGATATGTTATATATGTTGTAATCATGAAATTTTAAAGTCAATTTATGACTACATTATTTTGGTTAAATAATGATGATTGAGTAAGGAACTCAATCTTTATATTTGCTATATGAATTAAAGCATGTATGCTATGTTACTGTAATTACTAGGATATGTATGTTGGGCATATTATTATGTGCTATGTGATGCATGAAAAATGTTAGAACTTGCTGAGCTGTCGAGCTCACTCTTGCAAATAATAATTTTTGCGGTCAAGATTTCAAGGTAAGATATGTAGTAAGTGAATTATAGAGATCCATATTCACGAAGATTACTTATATTTTATGAAAATGTATTTAATATTTTGAATGTAACAATTTGTTGAATTATAAGTTGAGATATCCTGTATATGGATATCTATTTATGATGTAAGACTTTGTATAGTCATTTTGTTGTAACGATTCATGATATAAATTTGAATCAAGAGATGTAATGTAAAGGTTGCGATTTAGGCAATATGAAGAAATGTATAAAAGTTTAAAATATTTTGCATTTTAGTCATTTTAATATCGAATAATGATGTAAAGATAGATTAAAGTTGTATTGTTAACGATCGAGAAGGAGAATATTATTGTATGAATTTTGGGGTCATACAATTAGTATCAAAGTGATAGGTTATACACCTTAAGTAAGAGTACCTTAGGCTATGACCTTAGGTTAAAAGAATAAGAAGTTAAGTTTAAGTTACGATAATGAAAAAGTGATTCTTTTCACATACGTAGATGTATAGGATGAGTTTAGTCCTAGAAATGTTATAAGAAGAATATTAGAATGGCGAGGAATAAAACTCGAATAAAATATTGAGTAACGTGAATTATTTTAAATTTTTAAAGGAAGATTTAATAAATAAATAAGAAGATTCAAAGAAAAATCTTGAAGAGATATGTAGATAAGAATCAGGAGTTGCCTACCTCCAATAGCCAAGATAATGAGTAATGATGAATAGACAAAGTCTGTAAGATTAAAAGTATATAAATGAAATCATAAATGATAAAAAAAAGGAAAGAAAGAGGATCGTAAAACAAAATGATTACAAGTTAAGAAAAGAATTTTAAGGAGATGATTATAGAATAAGATCACGACGTGATCTTTTTAAAGTTATAAAAGAAAGATGGTCTCAGAATGTTTGAATAATTATAGCTTGATGCTATGAAGATAATGTACTATGAAATAATACGAGATAACTCATGAGGAGTTACAGATGATGAGGTACAAAAAATTCGTATCGAGCAAAGAGCAAGTTATAAGCAAGATAGAGTTAGGTGGGATTTCAATTGAGGACTCATGTGATGGCCGAGTTGTACAAACCTTTGTATGGGGGCGAGGGTTTTGTGCTTGCACCTCGCTTTATCACATTGAGAATCATTGGAATGTTGGTGTCATGCTATCAATGTATATGTCGCGAAAAGGTGATTCTTTTCTCATGTGTATATTTGATAGTTAGAAACTATTAAGATTAGTCAGATATTATTAAGATTAGGTGTGGTTCTTAAAACTAATGCGTATGGTAAGTTCGTGACTCATAATAATATGGTATATTTTGAACCCTCAAAGAAATGGACGCCTATGGTCTGACTAGGATAATTTCTTAAACTCATATTATTGTGGCAAGTCCTGAACTTCCAATGTGTAGTAAGTTTGATGAAGTATACTGGGGGTATAGGAAGATTGTAAGTTGAAATACAAGAATACTTAGTATAAGAGCATTGGTGGTGCTAGAAGTAAAAGAAGTAGTCAAGAATGAGGTAATGGAGTAAAATTAAAATTGATGGAGAAAATTAGGTATTCAAAATCTTCTAGCTTTGCAATATTTTTGAAATTTATTGAATTCGTCTTGATGTTTGCACTTCTATTTTTCTTAAAAATATTGGATCAAATGATGGAACCAACGAGTTTTAAAAATAATAATGTTATTCAGATGTCTATGCTAATTATTTTTGCTAGACAAAAATAATTTAAAAATATCAAAATGTATTTTGTTTTTTTCTCAGAGTCATTAAGGCATCACTAAATATGATGCCGATTTGACAAACGAGGAAGCCATCAATGCAATTAAACTCGTGTTGGATGTGATCATAAGATCGTCAACCCACTATGGTATAATGTAGCATGAAAAAGTCATATAATGACAGAATCCTTAACGTACTATGGAGATAGTACAGTATCATGTCATCATAAAAGGATTTTTGGTTTTCTTTAAGCTAAGAAAGATATGCCATATTAATTGGATAAAATTATTTCGATTGATGTCCGAATTTTTGCTAGAAGTCTATGCTACTTGATTCAGCTAGACAAATATTGAGAGATGTTTATGGAATTTCAACGTTTTTGGTCAAACTATGCCAAACCAAATTGTTTTGGTGCGGATTCAGATGTTAAGAAGCTGAGATGAACAACCCTATAAAAGGGGACATATTATCAGAGATAATAGTTCCGAATGTAACGCATATAGTCGCTACGATGTACTACGTTTGGGGTCTCGACGTAGGGAATGCGATAGGTGACCACCTAAAAATGTACCGATGCGGTTTATAATGTGAAGTAACGGGGTGAAGCACTATTAAACCTAGAAAGAAGTTCAAGGTCTTATGACCACTCAAAGATTATTGGAATCTTTTAAATTCTCGAGTTATTTATATCTCTTCCCAATTATTGAACAATTGTGGAAGATTCTTATTATTTTGATGTAGAATGTAGTGAGAAGAATAGCCCTTAGAAAGAAGTAGTTATAGAAACGCTTTAATCCAGTGAATAGAGATTAACGTAAAATCTATTTTGATAGATTGAATGAATAAAGATTAATAAATAAAATTTTGAGGATGAAATTCTTAGAAAAAAGGGTGAATGTAATATCCCGAGTGTTTATGATAATGATCCTTAGAAAAGGAAATGAATGGGTTAAGGAATATATAATATTTGATATATGACTGTGTTTAATTGAAGGTTATGTAATAAAACCTAAAAGTTGTTGAAGAAATGAATGAAGTATATATATATGTAAAACTTTTTGCTAAGTTAACGTGTTGAAGTTATTCAACGATAATTATGAAAGAAATTTTATGAAAACTGAGTAAGGGAGGTTTCATTGATTCCGAGGACGGAATCCTTATAAGGAGGGAAGGATGTGACATCCCGAATTTTTAAGAATTAATAAATGAGAATTTAATAAATAAAATTCTTATTTTAAGATGTTTAAGTACGAGTATGTGTATATGTGTTATATATTGTGAAATATATGAATTGATGTGAAGAGAATTTAAATGTTAATTTAATATTTATTAAAGTAAATAAATATTTTAATTGAATTATTTATTGAGACTATGTGATTAATATGGAGTAATGTAATTAAGTTTATTATATTAATTAAATGATTATTTAATATTTAGTTAATATGTAATGATTTTATGTTATGGTTCTAATTTAATTGAGATAATGTAGTGATGTGGTAATTGTTACATGAAGTTATAATTAGCGAGTAATTATAATTTGACAATTTTATGTGATGAATTGATGTTAAACTTTTAATTAATTAAATTAAAGTTAAGATTTAATTAATTAAAGGATAACATTAAGAATATGTGTTAAAAGATTTATTAAAAGAGTTAAAAGAGTTTTTAAAACCGTTTTCCCAAACAAGACCTTACTTTTGTTTTAAACCTATTTTACCCAAATAAGACCTTAACTATTAAAACCTGATTTTAAAATAATATGGTTTTGCTAAACAAGCCTTAGGGCTTTTAAAATTCTAATTTTGTAACTTATATATTAAATTGATAATTAGTATATGTAATTATATTGGGAGTTACATATTCTATAATTATATGTGTTATATGTATATCAGATATACACTAAGTTACGCTAGATTTCTAAACCTAAGTCTAAACTAAGAACAAAGAACAGAAGAAGAAGAAGAAGAAGAGAAACCTTGAGAAAACAAAAGAAAAGCTTTCATCATCTCCATCTTTTCTCCTAATTCAACCTAGAAAGGTATCAAACTAACCCTTATACTAAATTAAGATGTTTTATATTTAGTCGTTGTAAAATTAGGTTTTCATGATTAAGAATTTATATGTATATATGGTGTTCATATGTTTTCATATGTGATTGTATGCCATGAAAGTATTTTCACAATACAATTGTTGTAAAAACAAGTTTTAAAATCATGTTCTTCTATGTTTTCATAGTTTTAGAATTCTATGTAAAAATCTTTTGGTGAAACTTCATAATTTTGATATGTGAATGGGATGTGTGTGTGTGTGTGTGTGTGTATATATATATATATATATATATATATACATATACATGATACATGATATTTATAGTTGTTCAAAAGTTTCAATTCATTAAAGTTATGATGAACATGATGAAATCATGTTCATAATGTTTGATTATGAAGTTATGTTAAAAATTGTTCTTAAAATCTTTGATGTGAGCATGAGTTATGTGTAATATGGGTTATGTTATGATATATTATGAGTTATATGGTTGTTCTAGCAATTCAATCCATGTAATTTTGATAAACAAGAGGAATTTTATCATAATGATTTTCTTTGAATTAATTTCTAAAAAATGGCTTTTAAAACAATTAAATTGATGTTTAATCATAGTATAATTATAAAATTGGTGATGGATTGTGTTAATATGATAAGAAATAAAAAGAACGCAAGTTGAATGAATATATTTGGTTAAGAAACGAATTCGTAGTGAATGAATTCGCTAAATATGTTAAAACATGAAAGTTTAGTATGAACATGAGTTTTGGGACAAGATTTAGGCTAGTTAGTCTTTCTATAAATTTTTATAAGTCTAGTATGTTGTAGTTCTATGAATTATGAATCCATAGAGTCGAAAACCGGACGGATTTGGGTGTGTATAACTCAAGTTATGAAGGTTGGAGGAGAAATGGTCAAAAATCCGTAAGAACAGTAAAACTAGAGGAAAAATGTCATACATACTTCTAAGGGTGCTGCAAAGATGGCCCCCAAGGCTATTTGGGGGCACGCAAATACTGTAATAGTTGACATGGCCGGATAGTTTTGACCTCCTGTAGTAAAACAGCCATAACGTTTTTATACGAACTCTGATTAAGGTGATTCAAGATGATCCAGAACAAGGACGATTAGCCCTACAACTTTTTGTTCTTTAAGGTTTTCAATTTGAGGTCCGTAATGTGGGGTCAAAATGGTCATTTGTGGGACCGATATGTATTAGAGGTAATCAGAGGGCGCCGCATGTACATATGCAAGTGTAGTGCTCTCGATTTATAAAAGATGGTGTCCTAAGTTATAAAACATGAATTTTAGTAAATATAATGATGATTAACATTAATAAATGATGTATTAGATAAGTTATGTAAGCACACTAAGCATACACAAGAGAGACGATTCGGGTGTGTGACGAATGAACATTGAAACGCTGTGACAAGTGTTAATGAACATTATAAGATATGGAATGGGTTTAATATAAAACCCATAAGTATTCCTAGCAAGACTTAAACACTTGAATGAATTTTGAATATTACATAAGTCGAAAAGTTAACACAATCTAATTGAACATCAGGTGTTAATTAATAAGATGGATTATGAGATGTGGAGTAGAGTTTTCATTATAATTACTATATGTTGTTATGTTACTAATAGTTGATGTGTATGATTATATAATTGTTGTAGGGCACGTGAAGTGTAGATATTTGTAAGTTGTTAATCTGTTATTGGTAAACAACGATCAAGGCAAGTCTTTAGGTTCCTATTTTCTACGTGGACTTGATGAACTGTTTTAAATTGCATGATATGTTATATGTGTTGTAAGCGAGCATGATATGTTATATATGTTGTAATCATGAAATTTTAAAGTCAATTTATGACTACATTATTTTGGTTAAATAATGATGATTGAGTAAGGAACTCAATCTTTATATTTGCTATATGAATTAAAGCATGTATGCTATGTTACTGTAATTACTAGGATATGTATGTTGGGCATATTATTATGTGTTATGTGATGCATGAAAAATGTTAGAACTTGCTGAGCTGTCGAGCTCACTCTTGCAAATAATAATTTTTGGTCAAGATTTCAAGGTAAGGATATGTGCTAAGTGAATTATAGAGATCCATATTCACTTAAGA
The DNA here is from genome assembly GCA_020205605.1 of Panax ginseng. Classification (NCBI taxonomy): domain Eukaryota; kingdom Viridiplantae; phylum Streptophyta; class Magnoliopsida; order Apiales; family Araliaceae; genus Panax; species Panax ginseng. Next base: position 85,263,185 of record CM035131.1, read on the forward strand.
TTACTTATATTTTATGAAAAATGTATTTAATATTTTGAATGTAACAATTTGTTGAATTATAAGTTGAGATATCCGGTGTATATGGATATCTATTTATGATGTAAGACTTTGTATAGTCATTTTGTTGTAACGATTCATGATATAAATTTGAATCGAAGAGATGTAATGTAAAGGTTGCGATTTAGGGCAATACAGAAGGAAATGTATAAAAGTTTTAAATATTTTGCATTTTTAGTCATTTTAATATCGAATAATGATGTAAAGATAGATTAAAGTTGTATTGTTAACGATCGAGAAGGAGAATATTATTGTATGAATTTTGGGGTCGTTACAATTAGTATCAAAGCTGATAGGTTATACACCTTAAGTAAGAGTACCTTAGGCTATGACCTTAGGTTAAAAGAATAAGAAGTTAAGTTTAAGTTACGTATAATGAAAAAGTGATTCTTTTCACATACGTAGATGTATAGGATGAGTTTAGTCCTAGAAATGTTATAAGAAGAATATTAGAATGGCGAGGAATAAAACTCGAATAAAATATTGAGTAACGTGAATTATTTTAAATTTTTAAAGGAAGATTTAATAAATAAATAAGAAGATTCAAAGAAAAATCTTGAAGAGATATGTAGATAAGAATCAGGAGTTGCCTACCTCCAATAGCCAAGATAATGAGTAATGATGAATAGACAAAGTCTGTAAGATTAAAAGTATATAAATGAAATCATAAATGATAAAAAAAAGGAAAGAAAGAGGATCGTAAAACAAAATGATTACAAGTTAAGAAAAGAATTTTAAGGGAGATGATTATAGAATAAGATCACGACGTGATCTTTTTAAGTTATAAAAGAAAGATGGTCTGTAATGTTTGAATAATTATAGCTTGATGCTATGAAGATAATGTACTATGAAATAATACGAGATAACTCACGAGGAGTTACAGATGATGAGGTACAAAAAATTCGTATCGAGCAAAGAGCAAGTTATAAGCAAGATAGAGTTAGGTGGGATTTCAATTGAGGACTCATGTGATGGCCGAAAGTGTACAAACCTTTGTATGGGCGAGGGTTTTGTGCTTGCACTCAGTTTATCACATTGAGAATCATTGGAATGTTGGTGTCATGCTATCAATGTATATGTCGCGAAAAGGTGATTCTTTTCTCATGTGTATATTTGATAGTTAGAAACTATTAAGATTAGTCAGATATTATTAAGATTAGGTATGGTTCTTAAAACTAATGCGTATGGTAAGTTCGTGACTCATAATAATATGGTATATTTTGAACCCCTCAGCGAATGGACGCCTATGGTCTGACTAGGATAATTTCTTAAACTCATATTATTGTGGCAAGTCCTGAACTTCCAATGTGTAGTAAGTTTGATGAAGTATACTGGGGGTATAGGAAGATTGTAAGTTGAAATACAAGAATACTTAGTATAAGAGCATTGGTGGTGCTAGAAGTAAAAGAAGTAGTCAGTAATGAGGTAATGGAGTAAAAATTAAAATTGATGGAGAAAATTAGGTATTCAAAATCTTCTAGCTTTGCAATATTTTTGAAATTTATTGAATTCGTGCTGATGTTTGCACTTCTATTTTTTCTTAAAAAATATTGGATCAAATGATGGAACCAACGAGTTTTAAAAATAATAATGTTATTCGTATGTCTATGCTAATTATTTCGGCTAGACAAAAATAATTTAAAAATATCAAAATGTATTTTGTTTTTTTCTGTAGTCATTAAGGCATCACTAAATATGATGCTGATTTGACAAACGAGGAAGCCATCAATGCAATTAAACCTGGTGTTGGATGTGATCATAAGATCGTCAACCCACTATGGTATAATGTAGCATGAAAAAGTCATATAATGACTGAATCCTTAACGTACTATGGAGATAGTACAGTATCATGTCATCATAAAAGGATTTTTGGTTTTCTTTAAGCTAAGAAAGATATGCCATATTAATTGGATAAAATTATTTCGATTGATGTCCGAATTTTTGCTAGAAGTCTATGCTACTTGATTCAGCTAGACAAATATTGAGAGATGTTTATGGAATTTCAACGTTTTTGGTCAAACTATGCCAAACCAAATTGTTTTGGTGCGGATTCAGATGTTAAAAAGCTGAGATGAACAACCCTATAAAAGGGACATATTATCGAGATAATAGTTCAATGTAACGATATAGTCGTTAATTCATGTACTACGCTTGGGGGTTCGATTTAGGGGTACGATAGGTCCACCACCTAAAAGTACCGATGCGCGCTTATAATGTGAAGTACCGGGGTGAAGCACTATTAAACCTAGAAAGAAGTTCAAGGTCTTGCGACCACTCAAAGATTATTGGAATCTTTTAAATTCTCGAAGTTATTTATATCTCTTCCCAATTATTGAACAATTGTGGAAGATTCTTATTATTTTGATGTAGAATGTAGTGAGAAGAATAGCCCTTAGAAAAGAAGTAGTTATAGAACGCTTTAATCCAGTGAATAGAGATTAACGTAAAATCTATTTTGATAGATTGAATGAATAAAGATTAATAAATAAAATTTTGAGGATGAAATTCTTAGAAAAAAGGGTGAATGTAATATCCCGAGTGTTTATGATAATGATCCTTAGAAAAGGAAATGAATGGGTTAAGGAATATATAATATTTGATATATGACTGTGTTTAATTGAAGGTTATGTAATAAAACCTAAAAGTTGTTGAAGAAATGAATGAAGTATATATATATGTAAAACTTTTTGCTAAGTTAACGTGTTGAAGTTATTCAACGATAATTATGAAAGAAATTTTATGAAAACCTAGTAAGGGAGGTTTCATTGATTTCGAGGACGGAATCCTTATAAGGAGGGAAGGATGTGACATTCCGAATTTTTTAAGAATTAATAAATGAGAATTTAATAAATAAAATTCTTATTTTAAGATGTTTAAGCATTTAGTATGTGTATATGTGTTATATATTGTGAAATATATGAATTGATGTGAAGAGAATTTAAATGTTAATTTAATATTTATTAAAGTAAATAAATATTTTAATTGAATTATTTATTGAGACTATGTGATTAATATGGAGTAATGTAATTAAGTTTATTATATTAATTAAATGATTATTTAATATTTAGTTAATATGTAATGATTTTATGTTATGGTTCTAATTTAATTGAGATAATGTAGTGATGTGGTAATTGTTACATGAAGTTATAATTAGCGAGTAATTATAATTTGACAATTTTATGTGATGAATTGATGTTAAACTTTTAATTAATTAAATTAAAGTTAAGATTTAATTAATTAAAGGATAACATTAAGAATATGTGTTAAAAGATTTATTAAAAGAGTTAAAAGAGTTTTTAAAACCGCTTTCCCAAACAAGACCTTACTTTTGTTTTAAACCTATTTTACCCAAATAAGACCTTAACTATTAAAACCTCGATTTTAAAATAATATGGTTTTAAAAACAAGCCTTAGGGCTTTTAAAATTCTAATTTTGTAACTTATATATTAAATTGATAATTAGTATATATAATTATATTGGGAGTTACATATTCTATAATTATATGTGTTATATGTATATTGTATATACACTAAGTTACGTTAGATTTCTAAACCTAAGTCTAAACTAAGAACAAAGAGAAGAAGAAGAAGAAGAGGGAGAAGAAGAAGAAGAGAAACCTTGAGAAAACAAAAGAAAAGCTTTCACCATCTCCATCTTTTCTCCTAATTCAACCTAGAAAGGTATCAAACTAACCCTTATACTAAATTAAGATGTTTTATATTTAGTCGTTGTAAAATTAGGTTTTCATGATTAAGAATTTATATGTATATATGGTGTTCATATGTTTTCATATGTGATTGTATGCCATGAAAGGATTTTCATAATACAATTGTTGTAAAAACAAGTTTTAAAATCATGTTCTTCTATGTTTTCATAGTTTTAGAATTCTATGTAAAAATCTTTTGGTGAAACTTCATAATTTTGATATGTGAATGGGATGTGTGTGTGTGTGTGTGTGTGTGTATGTATACACTTACATGAGATATTTATAGTTGTTCAAAAGTTTTAATTCACAAAGATATGGTGAACATGATGAAATCATGTTCATAGTGTTTGATTATGAAGTTATGTTGAAAATTGTTCTTAAATCTTTGATGTGAGCATGAGTTATGTGTAATATGGGTTATGTTATGATATATTATGAGTTATATGGTTGTTCTAGCAATTCAATCCATGTAATTTTGATAAACAAGAGGAATTTTGTTCATAATTATTTTCTATGAATTAATTTCTAAAAAATGGCTTTTGAAACTATCAAATCGATGTTTAATTTATAGTATAATTGTAAAATTGGTGATGGATTGTGTTAATACGATAAGAAACGAAAAGAACGCAAGTTGAATGAATATATTTGGTTAAGAAACGAATTCGTAGTGAATGAATTCGCTAAATATGTTCAAATATAAAAGTTAGTATGAACATGAGTTTTGGGTTAAGATTTAGGCTAGTTAGTGTTTCTGTAAATTTTTATAAGTCTAGTATGTTGTAGTTCTAGGAATTACAAATACATAGAGTCGAAAACGGACTGATTTGGGTGTGTATAACTCAAGTTATTAAGGTTGGAAGGAGAAAGGGTCAAAAATTCATAAGAACGGTAAACCTGGAGAAACAAAACACATATATACTGCTAAGGGGTGCTCATGAATGACAATTCCCTAAAGTTATTTGGGAAAGTACAGCAGCAAATAGTTGACACGGCGACGCTTTGACATCCTGTAGTAAAATGACCATAACGTTTTCATACGGACTCCGATTGAGGTGATTCAAGATGATCCAGAACGAGGAAGAATATCACTACAACTTTGGTGCTTTAAGGTTTTCAATTAGAGGTAGGGAACAGGGGTCAAAATGGTCATTTGTGGGACTGATATGATTAGGAGGCAATCAAACTGCGTCGGGCATGCCCGTATGCAAGTGTAGTGCTCCTGACGATAAAAGATGGTGTCCTAAGTTATAAAACATGAATTTTAGTAAATATAATGATGATTAAAATTAATAAATGGTGTATTAGATAAGTTATGTAAGCACACTAGCATACACAAGAGAGACGATTCGGGTGTGTGACGAATGAACGTTGAAACGCCGTTACAAGTGTTAATGAACATTATAAGATATGGAATGGGTTTAATATAAAACCCATAAGTATTCCTAGCAAGACTTAAACACTTGAATGAATTTTGAATATTACATAAGTCAAAAAGTTAACACAATCTAATTGAACATTGGGTGCTAATTAACAAGAAGGATTATGAGATGTGGAGTAGAGTTTACATTATAATTACTATGTGTTGGTATGTCACTAATATTTGATGTGTATGATTATATAATTGTGTAGGGCACGTGAAGTGCAGATAGCTGTAAGCTATTAATCTGTTAATGGTAAACAACGATCAAGGCAAATCTTTCGGTTCCTATTTTCTACGTGGACTTGATGAACTGTTTTAAATTGCATGATATGTTATATGTGTTGTAAGCGAGCATGATATGTTATATATGTTGTAATCATGAATTTTTAAAGTCAATTTATGACTACATTATTTTGGTTAAATAATGATGATTGAGTAAGGAACTCACTCTTTATATTTGCTATATGAATTAAAGCATGTATGCTATGTTACTGTAATTACTAGGATATGTATGTTGGGCATATTATTATGTGCTATGTGATGCATGAAAACTGTTAGAACTTGCTGAGCTGTCGAGCTCACTCTTGCAAATAATAATTTTTGCAGGTCAAGATTTCAAGGTAAGCATATGTGCTAAGTGAATTATAGAGATCCATATTCACGAAGATTACTTATATTTTATGAGAAATGTATTTAATATTTTGAATGTAACAATTTGTTGAATTATAAGTTGAGATATCCGGTGTATATGGATATCTATTTATGATGTAAGACTTTGTATAGTCATTTTGTTGTAACGATTCATGATATAAATTTGAATCGAAGAGATGTAATGTAAAGGTTATGATTTAGGGCAATATGTATGAAATGTATAAAAGTTATAAATATTCTGCATTTTTAGTGATTTTAATATCGAATAATGATGTAAAGATAGATTAAAGTTATATTGTTAACGATCGAGAAGGAGAATATTATTGTATGAATTTTGGGGTCGTTACACTCTTCCTGCACCTTTAACTGGTGATAACCCGTTCGCAAATCTAACTTCGAGAAACACTTGGCTCCCTTTAGTTGGTCAAAAAGGTCATCTATCCTTGGTAACATATATCTATTCTTAATCGTCACTTTGTTCAATTCTAGATAATCAATACAAAGCCTCATCGATCCATCCTTCTTCTTTACAAATAACACGGGTTCTCCCTAAGGAGATACACTCAGTTATATATAACCCTTATACAGTAACTCTTGCAATTGTATCATCAATTCCTTCATCTCCATTAGCCCCATACGGTATGGGATTTTAGAAATTGGTGCAGTTCCCGGTGCTAAGTCTATTACGAATTCGATTTCTCTGTCTGGCAGAAGATCAGGCAGATCGTCCGAAAATACATCTTAAAATTCTCTTACTATGGATATATCCTTAATTTTTACTCCCTGTTTTTGAGTGTCAATAATGTACGCTAAGTTACCTACACATCTTTTTCTTATTAATTTCTTGGCTTGCATCATCATAAGACAACACGATTACTGAAGCGATGAGCTACCAGAAAACACTACCTTAGACTTATTCGAAGTCTAAAGGTTCACACTTTTATTCTGACAGTTAATTACCGTGACATGGTTATACAACCAATCAATTCTTAATATTACGTCAAACTCTCCCAATCTTATCGGGATCAGGTCTACGCTTAGTTCATGATTTCTAATATTTACACGACAATTTCGATAAATATACTCTACATGGATTAATTCTTTGTTCGCAACTTCTATGTTCAAGGGATTTCATAATCGTTCTTGGGGTATGACTAGCAAATTCCTCAAATACGAAAGAACAAGTGGTAGCCAAATTAAATAATACATAGGCATTTATATCATTGATCGGGATGATACCTGACATAACGTCCTTCCCAGCTACCGCATCATGGACGATCATATTAAATGTTCTGGCAGTTGGACGGTTTGATTGCGTCGGTCCGCCAATCATCAGTTTGCCACTTCCTCCATGTTGGTCGCTTCCTCCGCTACTTCCTTTCTTTGGGCAGTCTTTGATCAGATGGTCCGTCGAACCACAAGCGAAACATCCTTTGATCTTCTTGGGCTTTGGGCAGTTTGGAGCATAATATCCCTCTTGGCCACAGTTGTAACATACACTGCACCCTTTCCAACACTCGCCCTGGTGATACCTCCCACACTTTGGGCATCCTTTAACCTTCTTCTTAAATTCTCCTCGAAACTTTCCCACTTGATTTTTGAGATTCTTGTTGCTGTTGTTTTTCTCACACTTCTTCTTTCCTAAGTCGCTACCTCCGCTGCTGATTCCTCCTCAGGTTTCTCCCCTGATGCTCTTTCCCTTCTTCTCTTTTTTATACAGACTTAAAGCTTCACTTCCTCCCTCTGCAATAATAGCCTTCTTCAGAAATATCGTAAAAGAATCCATCTGAAGAACCGAGACCTTGTTAAACAACCAAGGCTTCAGTCCTTGCTCAAAACACCTAACTTTCCTATCTTCATCTACCACCTGGTGTGTTCAACAAACTGGGCTAGTTCATTGAATTTAGCCGCGTATTACACCACCGTCATATCTCCTTGCTTAAGTTCTAAGAACTTTACCTCCATCTTAGTTTTTATGCTCTTTGGGAAATAATTCTCAAAGAACATAGTCTTAAATCTCTCCTAAGTGACTATCCCTTCTCCCGCTCTCTGCTGATTCGCCTCCCATCAGTAGTTCGCTTCACCTTTCATTATATAGGTTACAAATATCATCTTCTGGTCTTCACCTACACGAGCGATGGTGAAAGCCTTGTCCATCTCTTTGATCCATGTCGGAGCCACGATAGGGTTGGTCGTTACTACAAATTTCGGTGGTCCTACACTCCTAAAATCCTTAAAGTTTATGACTGGGACTGCTTGGGGAACGGGTGGTACTGGTTCATTTCTTCCCCCTAAGAGCTTCCCCTAACAAATCTACAAGTCTCTGTATTGGATCTACTGGTCCACTCTCATCATTAACCTACTCTTCTGGTGCAATTATTCTACGTCTGGGCAGCATTTTTTTGCATCATAAAATTTTCATTTTATTATCTAATTATATTACTTTAAACATTTCTTTAATAAAAATAATATTTATAACACATTCCTGAAACAAGATCATTTATATTTATATACCAAATAGTTACAATTACATGTTCTTTTCTAGCATACTTCTATAAATGACAACATATCCCCTCTTAACAAAAAAGATGGGGACAACACTCATATATTACCCCTCTAACATTTTTCAAAAGTTTGGGGGTTTACAACTATCTCACATCTTACACAAAGACTGAGATTTAACAATAACATTTTAAACAACACATAAAAAAACACTACAACTACTAAACTTCTTCCTCCAGACTTAATCTAACACCCCACGCTCCACGGTGCTATGGTATTCCTTCTGAGTAATGTGCACCACCATGTCTCAACTTATGGTATGCCGGGTCTGTCCTTGCTCAGCCAGGTAGTGATTTACCCCATCAATCAACCTCTCCATGGGCGTGCGTAGAGCGTAGCCCATCTTTTTCATCTTCCTTCTCTTGCACCGCACTTCATCCTATAGATCATTTTCTCTATCATTGGCTTCGTCCCACTTTTCCTCGAAGTGAATCCTATCCATCACCTCCATCTCTAATTAAGTACGGAGAGCCTCCTTCTCTGTCCTCTCTGCTCTATTTCCTCCAACTTTCCTGCCAACTCTACATTCCTAGACACTGATCGATGAAATAAAGTCCCCATCTGGATCCCTGCCTCCTTACGGTGAGCAATCTCCACCTCCATCTCCTGCATCGCTAATTTCCTCTGGTGGTCCTCATCCCTTAATTTTTGGAACTCAGACTCCCTCTCCCTAGCCTCAGCCTCTAGCTCCTCTACTCTACATCCTAATTCCAAAATCTCCTCCTCATACTCCCCCAACATCCGATCCTCAAAAGTAGCCTCGTCGGTGTCCTCTATAGACTCAGGCTCCTCCTCCGGATCAGACTACTCGGATAATGGCTCCATTTCATCCTCCTAGACATCATCATCGATAGGGGACACTACTAATATGGGCTTCGCTATCAATGGTGCCTCAAATACCACGTGTATGTCATGTGGCTCCTCCTCTACTACTTGGCTAGGTCCTCCAATGTCAGTCATCCTACAATCACCAACATAAGACAAACAATAACAACTCCATAAGAATGTTAAATAAACATAAGTTCATTGTATATAATGAAATTATATTTCATAACACACTAAGTCTCTCTCTAGGAAAACTCTACATGAGTTTCATCCCTTTCTATCGTCTAAGTTCTCCCTAGTTATAATCTAAGGAGTCTCGCTCCTAAGGTTTATAACTACAACTTTGATACCAACCTGTGACGCCCCCAAATTCAGACCACACTTGTCTCAAACTTGGTTGTCACATACTAACTCAAATAATAAATCAATATCTCACATAGCGGAATAATAGAATAAATTTCATTGATATAATATAATTATCCTAGTCCCAAAGTCTCGCAACAGTGACTAATACAATACATCTCAAACTAAACATAACTTAATACAAATAAGTTCTTCTACTACCACATAATAGTACATTCCTAGGATTATAGAAATAACTACTCCAAAGCTTTCTCTTTACCCTTATTCTTGCCAGAGGGTTCACCACGTTCTGCCTTCACTGAAAGTTTTATAGAAAGCAAGGATGAGCAACAGTTTTTCCCAGCAAGTAATATAGCAAAATGGTAATCAATATGTGTTTAAATTTCTCATGGGTATATTAATAATGATAGCTCAAGATAGCAAGAAGTATTGATGGTTATCAACAATAATCGCTATGGACAATAATATTCAATGATTAATTCAATATAAGATTTCAAAGCAATAAATACTGAGCAGTCACTATGGACTATGAACTTCTCCTAGAATTAATAGTAATAGACTGATAATTTTACAAAACGAGTACAACAGGTGATCAGCCTAAAGTATCATATGCCATGCATAACATTTAGTCTTTCTCATGTGCGCACGTCGGTTCCCCGATAATATATAATTCCCCTACCAAAAGGGTTGTTCTTCTCAGTTATAAGAGTTTGCACCAAGTTAATTTGATTTGGATAGCTTTCGATCAAATATCAATAGTCTAGCCAATATAATGGCTTAGATAGTTTCTTTCACAATATATATATGAACAATTATCATTCGAATCAAAGTTTGAAATTTCATTATGAAATATTATTCCTTCAAAGATCTACTTGTACGATCAATAATTGCACAAGTTCAAATAATGCTCAATAAAGAGTAAGGTTCGAGTACTTGCCTCAAGCGTAGTTTACCAAAGTAAAGCTTAATACCCTCTTTCGAATCCTAACATTATATATTTATACGTATATGATCTTCATTAGTTACATAAAATCATATCTGTAAGTTCAAATGTACACATAAACGTAAAATTTAGTTGTAACTTCATACATACTACATCACATATCCTACATCCTCGTAGAACAAATCATTCGATGAATATTTAACTCTAGCATTTAGCATGTTTCTTAACACATTGGTTAGCACACCGGTCACATAATGTAAGTTAACTTATCCCTACAAGCATGCTTCGAACATCATATTAGAAACATAATCTAGACTTGACTGCAGGATGGCGCAGCTGCTCCCTGTCAATGCTTAGGGATGGTGCAGCTGCGCTGTCCCCTGGCCAGACCAGGGTTGAGCTTTACATTTCCTATTTCTGTCCCATCCTTTAGTATACTCAAATAATCACACTTAACATGCATACATGCTAAAGTACTTTATATAAGTATATGATCATCTTGAGTTTACTTTTACATGGTTTTAGTTTACGATTTCTGTGGAATTAAAGCATAAAAAGGTTATGTAATCATCGTGTTTTATAACTTTGGCCATATGTCTATATAAAGAGGTCACACAATCTGGTAATACACATACTCATGTTGTTCATACCATTTATTCATAACTAGAATTGTTTAGCACTTTGAAACAGGCTTTAAGCTCATGTTTGATTAAGTTATCATTATGTCAAACACATACGAATCATGTTTAGAAACATAATAAACATATACTTAACATCTTAATTCTTTTAAATCTAAATACTTATATATAATGAAACTTAAATTTGAAAACATGTTCAAGGTTGCCTTTGAAATCACTTTAACATGAATGATGCAATATAACAATATAAGACAACTTTAAAATAAACTCTTATCATAAGTAACTAAGTCGTGTTAACATCTTTTCAAGATCAGAACCTTCATCTTGTAGCATTCATATACATTAACTTTAATATATCAAGCTTTTATTTTAAAATATTTTCTAACACAAAGCTTAGCAAGTTGGTCATGAATACAATAACTATGAATCATATATCATGCTTATTTAGGTTCTAAATCAGTCATATATGTGTGCCACTAAGTTCAGAATTTGTAGAACATGTATTACTTCAAAGTTTATTTTCAAAACTTTAAGTTTTTAATACAAATCTCTCACTAAATCACGTTGATCACTTCATACTACATAAGAAAGCTTTATATCTCATGATATACCCTTTTTCAGGTATATATTTAAGTCATAATACCAAGTTCACAACACATAGCATAACAAAAACCAAGAATCGATTTTGGGGTACTACGGCAAATTGCGATGCACCCTAGTATAAATCAAGCATTTGCGCGCTACGAACAACAATACCGTAATAAAGTTCTGCTTTTGCGAGCCTCACTCAACTTTGATTCTTTTTGATTTAAACATGTTCAAATCCATCATTAAAAGTTTCATATATGTAAACATAAATCCTTAACACATTATATCATGTTAACTCATATCAATTGACAGAGAGTTTCAAGAAATTCTAAGAGTTTGACAAAACCCAACTAAGAAAAAAAGTTAAGATTTTTATACCTCTTGAAGCTTCATAAACTTAGTTTCATCCTTCTGAGATTGCTAGCCTCTTCTTTGGACAACAACCACTCAAACTCAAGTTATCAGAGTTTCAACAGGCAAATAAAAGCAATGTAAAACTGGAAATGGAGCTACCATTTATAGAAGAAACTTGGACTGACTAATGGTTTTGCATGGAAGTTTGAGACTGGAATGTAAAAAGAGAACACAATGGTTAACTAAAAATTGTTCAACCACTCACCATCAGACATTTTCATAGCCCATGAGTACTACTTGGAAGTTACACAATTTAGCCATAGGTTACTGTTCATTTACTGTTTGCTTAACTGATGGATTTTATTTCTCAGCAACGTGCTTAAATTTTGCTCAGTTAGTTACTTTAACTCCCAAAATATAATTTTAATGTACAATTGTTACAATATAAGGAAAAATTAGGGATTATTTATGTACTCACATCATATAGTCCATATACATTAGTCCACATAATTTAATATTTAAAACATGTGTGATCTTAATTCAATTGATCACTAATAATTTAATATCTCCTTTTTACTATTAATCACCCATTGGTATAGAAATAAATATTTTAATAATACATCTTTATTTACTCCCATATTTTAGACTACTTATTTAATTGTCTCGTCACACATGATGAGATAAAAAAACTTATTTAAATTAACTTTATGATTTAATTATTTTTACCATATGATTTTTGTATATCATTAATCCCAACTAAATGTCATACTTCTTTTAGTCTTAAGCAATAGGTAATTATATAATACTACTATCCACATTTTCCATATTACACATAGAAACATGAAATAATATTTAACCATAATGTTCACATTAATATTAATGGTAATTGATCCATTATTCTTCTTAATGATGTCAACACACCATCTTTATAACCCATGCACTCTGTAGAATTTTTTTTTCCAAGTCTTACATCCGTAAATGCAATTGACTGGATTTCAATACAAGAGTATGCAATTTTCATGCACTCTGAAATTTTTTAACTTAGTTACTATTATAAAAATTTGTATTAATTAATCCCTTTAATAAATAATACCCTCATTTATTATCTTGCCATTCTAGATAATTTTGTAAATTACTTCATTAATATTATTCACAATGTAAATTAATTAATAATATAATACTAAGTAATTATTCTCTCCTCAATTAATTTAACCACTTAAATTTCCATTCCTATGTCACACAAGGCATTTCTCAATTCTCATCACAACTTCACACTTATAAATTCAATTTGAATTAATTGAACTACTTGTCTTACTACACATCAATATTTATATTCAAATAAATACTCATTTTCTCATTATATTGAAATAATTATTTATTCATGAATCTCGGTTCTTACAATTGATGGGGACAGAATGTGATAATCTGCTGATTCCTAATCTGCTGAGCTGGAGTCTGTCTCCATTTCTTCATTTTCTGATTTAGAGCTTGAATCCTGCAGAGTCATTTCAACTGATTCATCAGTGAATCCTTCCATCTGATTTTTATCACTTGTTCCTTCTTTAGTATCTTTCTCAGAGTTGTCTGACTCATCAGTCCTTCCCTCTTCTGTTTTATTTTCTTCATCTTCTTCTGCCACAGGTTCATTTGCATTTACAGTCCTTTCACTTTCGCTGCTGGAGCTGTCAGAAATTATCCTCTTTTTGCCTTTCATGTCTTTTTCCAAAGACTCAAGTTTTTCATCTTTATCACTATTACTGAGATCAATTACTTTTGAAACAGAGCCTCCTTAGTTCTTCTGATTTGTTCTTTGAAGTATCATGTTACTCTTTCTCCTCCTTGGAGGTGCATCAGTTGATGCTTTTTCCTTTCTTGATTCATATCTCTTTTTGTCAGTGGAGACATTACTTGGTGGAACCTCTATAGACTTCTTCACGACCTTAGCTTTCTTCTTGGCTGAGTTTGCTGGAGTGGCCACTAAGGGTTCAGAGTCATCAGATTGAGATGACTCACTTTCCACTACTCTTGCTTTCCTCTTCATTGCAGTGACATTGCTGTTGTTTTCAGATGTCTTTAGTATTTTATTCTCCATGGGATTTTTCTTCCAGTTTTTAAACAGCTGTGGAGACATCACTTTATGAACATTTAGGGGTTCTCCCTCATCATCCCTTATCTTATTCTTCAATTTCTTCTTAAGTATAATGCTCAGGAGTCTTCCATGAAAAACCTTTATGAGGGGTTTATCTGTAGACTTCTTCATCTCAGCTTTCTCCAACCATTTAGACAACCAATCAATTAGAAGGGCTCAAAAATTCATCTACAGTTTCATGACAATTGCAGTCATGATTCTCAGTTGTAGATCACTAACAGTATCGTGTGTCGTATCTTTGCATAAGATACATTTTCCAGCAATTTTAGCTAGGAACTCAAAGTCCTCAGGAAACTCTTCTTCATGTCTTTCAGATTCATATTTCTTTTGTAGATCACTAATAGTATCATGTGTCGTATCTTTGCATAAGATACATTTTCCAGTAATTTTAGCTAGGAACTCAAAGTCCTCAGGAAACTCTTCTTCATGTCTTTCAGATTCATATTTCTTTTGCAGCGCATTAACCTCTTGCCTTCTTCAATATTGACCTCCTCGAGATTCATCAAACCTTGGTCAGGAAACCCTAGGCATTGGTTGATGTTTGGTGCTCTTATATTCAGACTTACTCGCTTGACCTTTGTGGATAGAAGCCCAGAGTCTACCGTAGCATTTGAGTAGAATTCCTTTACTAATTCAGTATAGACTGGAGTCTTGGCTTCCAAGCATTCTAAAAACCCCACATTCTTTACTAGCTCAAGAATATCCTTGAACTTCTTTTCTGATCTATCGAACTTCTTAGTACCGAGTTCGATTCCAGTTATAACACGCTAATATTCCATTTTAAGGATTCAAAGTTTATGGGTATTCGATCTCAGGAATCTTACAAGAGTTATTTGAAGGAGATTTGGGCATAGCTCGAGGTTTGATGGATTTTAGCTTTGAAGAGGATTTTAGGGTTTGAAAAAAAAGAGAGAGGAAGTCGATAGTCTTTGATAACTATTTGGAGGTTTTTAAATTTGTCTTTCTGACAGTTCCTTCTGACTCTCCAAAAGCTGTGACGTGCCAAAAGGCCATTGGTTGCATAATGCACAATAAGAATCTGTAACTCCCCATAAACTGATCAGTTTTTCAGTTTTGATTTTTCTTTTAAGAAAAAGAGTATTACTAACGTAGGTTGACCATTGACTTCTTCAGTACATAGAGTAGCTTGATGAGATAGCTATAGGCTCTACGTTTTTCTTTGTCAACTCAATGATCTTCTTCTGAGACTATGCTTTAGTGAATGATTAGTCATTAATCCCTAACTTGTTGTTGCATGGTTTATCAACATGCTTGATTTCTTCTGAAGCATTTTCTATGCATGTGCTCCGTATGAGTTCTTGTGATGCATTCTATTTCAGCTCTTCTTCTGGGTTAAGGAAGCTCAGAAAGGGTCAACCTCTTAGACTTAAACTAAGGATTAGGTTTATCTCTGAGGCGCTTATCAGAAGGAAGACTGTATATATATATTTGTTGGTGATAATGTCATCACGTCAGTCCTTTTTGCCATAGTTTGTTCATCGTCATTGGATATACATGATATTAGCATTTGTCAGTGGAAGAGGGTGAAGTGATTTTAACTATTTTACTTGTATGGCCATGAGAATGTATCAAGAAGTACTGCAATCATAGAGTTAGTATACTTTATACTCTACGATCGGGATGCTGATCGTGGGAAATCTCAAACTGAGATGGTGAGACTTGATGATCAGTCGTAGAGTTTAGGGACTCTACGACCGGGAATAAAGTTTCATTTGGTACATCAACCACAGAGTTTGGAACTTTGTTACTGGGAGAGGACTTAATTTGATAACCAAGAGTCTCATTTAAAGAATCATTGAATCTTCTCTACATACCTGAATAATGGTAGATGGATAGTTCATCATTTAGCATTGTCTGGTGAAGCACCTTTCATGTTAATAACTTAGGATGAGCAGCTAATGACCAATTTCTGTAGAATTCTTGGACTAGCACTTTTGAATGTTCGTTACTGATTTAAAGGTTTTGTAGTGGAGGACTGGTGTTCTGTGAGATGGTCATCAGAGATGTAAGAAGTGTTGAACTTTCATCTGAGCTCTTCTCTAAGTATAGCAATAAATTCCACTTCTACTTCTTCTTAAGTTTCTTCAGCATGATCTACATATCCTCAGTCATTCTTGCCTTTGCATCTGGTTTAGCTGTCTTCAGTGTTTGAGAGATTTGAAGGATTTAGCTTCAATATGTTTTTCCTTAGTTTTAGCATTGCTAGACTTTAGCATACTGTTGCTCCCCCATAGTTGACATCTCCATCTTAGAAGTAAATGGGCTAGCTTCTGAATATAGATCCTTACAAGATCACCTTTGTACTTCTCCTTTTAGCTGGTGGCTTCTGAACTTATCTGGTATCTTCATGATTAGATCAGTTTCATTGGATTTGTTGAGCACTTCTGAACTGGTCACTCCATGATTTTCTGATCAGTCACTACGAATGTAGGTTCCATCATTTAGACTTCCAGCATCTCCCTTACGCGTAGAGTTGTTAGGTTTGTAATATTCATGAACGCAATCAAATTGCAAAAAAAAGTGGAAACGTGGAAAAATCAGAATTTAAAATTTTATAAACCATATACCCAGATCATCCTTTATGCACAATTATTAATTAAACGAAAAGATAAAGAATAAGAATCATACCATTGAAGATTTGAGCTTCCTCAGGTATGAGTTCACCTCCAAATCCTTTCGTGTTCAACTTGAATACACCGGGTTTGGTTCCTTCGTTTGATCAATGTTAGCCACCCAAGTGTTTGGCCTCTAGAGGTGATCCACCAAGGAAGAAGAAATATTCAAGAAGAAGGGTGGTTGGCTAAATTCTAGTTTTCTATCTTTATAGAAAAAGAACGTACTCTCCAACTATTGGAATTGCGTATATTGTTAAAAAAATAACAACACCTTTACCCATAATAAGACTCCTCTTATTTATAGATGTGGGCAACCCTCCTTAACAATTAAGGAATTGAGTTTTATTTTAATTAATTAAATTCCTTTAATTAATTAAGCTCTCAATCTTATTAGGAATAATTAATTAAACTCTTTTAATTAATTAGCCTCCTAATCTTATTAGATATATGATAGTACTTTTATTAATTAATTCTCAAACTCCTTTAGGAATTAAAAAATAATAATAGTAATAATAATAATAAGACTCCTCTTATTAATTTATATTTAATATTTCTAAAATATTAAATAATAAATATTAAGCTATTTAATTTATTCTATCACTATAGATTAAATTAAATACACTTAACTTATTATTACGATTATGCCATTAACTTCTTAAATAATTATTCTTCCTTTTATGGTGTGATCCTTTAGGTTCTCCATATTAAACCGGTTGTGAATAAATCAACTAGAACAATTCTAATCTTATTTAAATAAATAAATTAAACTATTAATTTATATAAATAAATAATATTTATTCTACAATAGGGATAAGCCTCCTTAGCGATCAACGACTTTCCAGATAATATAGATTTCAACATTAATCATAAAAGAACCTTTGAGTAAATAGTTACCGTACAATTCAATCCTTCCACCATACAATATCTCAATTAAATATAAGACATGGAATTACTGTCAAGTCTTATTTTATTTAATTATATGTATTTCGATTCTTAAATGCACAACTCTAAATAATACAAATTAGAAACTCCTTTCTAATTTCATACTGCCTTGACCAAGGACTACTGGGTTGTCATTTATTGAATCACATAGGATATTTCTCTTCTTTTACTAGAAGTGGTAGATTCTTTATTGATCATACATTATCTCCATGTACAACTTATTATACCCAAGCATACCCTTTGATATACCATAAGGGTCTTAAGGAATAAATCAAAGTATAACTCATCATACACAAGATACTATGATGATCTCAAGTCCAAGGATCACTTGTACTACTATCACTACAAGAATTCCTATTGACAGGCAAGTAAAACTCCATTAGGCATTCCTTAGCGAGCCACGTTCAGTGAACTTATTCTCTAATAAGCACCTACATACTTGCTTTAGTGTCTCCACATAAATGACCATGAGATCAATTATCCTCATCCAATGAGTAAGCAACGTATGTACCAATCTATCCGGATTTACTAATCCCCAATTTAGTAATCCAACGATTGGGAACTATTTTAGTTTTAAGCTTTCTAAGAATTTAGATCTCATTAGAATGATCATCATCATTATTCTAAAAGCATTGCTTAAAACTATGGGTTTATCACATATTTTAAAGCAGCATCATGTAGATAATTAAAAGCCTTTAATAAATAAATACTTTTTATTAATAAATGAATAAGATTTTTACAAAGTATATGCTTTATCATCAAACATGATTGGCTTGTGTGCATACTACATTCAATCTCCCACTTGAACTAAAGCCAATCGTCATGGTATCTCATACCCTTCTTCTCTAAGTGACGATTATCCTGCTGTTGGATAAGCTTTAGTTAATCGATATGTAATGTTGTTCTTGAGAGTCCACTATCTCTATAGTGATTTCCCATCTTTCAATGATTCTTATAATCAAATGAAAGTGCCATAACACATGTTTAGATCGAAGATGAGACGTAGGAACTATTCCTAGTTCTGTAATGAATTTTTCATCCAAACAATCAACTTGCAGCTTCATTTACAGCTATATACTTTGTCTTTATCACTAAACCAACAACTCTTTGGTATTTGAAACCTTTCCAATTCACTGCACCATCGTTTAAGGTAACGCCTTACCCTAAAGTGGATTTGTCGTCGTCTTGGTTAGTTTGAAAAAACTTGAGTTTGTTAAGCCCTCTAGTTTTAATTTAAACCCACCATAAATTTTAATCACATCCATAGAGCCGGTTAAGTAATTTAAGATTTTTTTCACCGTCTTGCAGTGATCTTCTCCAGAATATGACTGATCAACATCAGGTCCCGTACATTTCATTGCATACATGATAGTTACTCATGCGATCTCTCTTTTACGAGTCTATGGGGACTATTAAAAGAGATACACTCCATGGCTCATCAACATTAGACAACTCTTGGAGTTTTCCATGCTAAACGACTTCAGTATCAAATGAATATACGTTCCTCGGGTTAAGTCGAGCATCCTCTTAAATCTATCTATATAGATTTATATCCCCAATTAAGATACTCTTCCCAAATCATTCATGGAAGAATGTTTAGACAACTTTATCTTTACTGATTCTAGCATTGGCATGTCATTCCGTATCCGTAGTATATCAAATATATAATACCAGGAATGTCATGACGCTCCCACTGACCCTTTTGTACACACTAGGTTCATTCTTGGTTTTTGATAAAAATCAAACTCTTTTGATTGTCTCATCAAAACGAATTTTCCATATTTGAGAAGCTTGCTTCAATCAATTTCTCTGAGTGTCTACAACTCTTACCTCATCGTATGTAACTTGATCATCATCTTCTATGATGTGTACCTCATCATCATCATCTATGATGAATCCATACCTCCTTGGTATCTTCGGTACTATTCCAGATTTACGATTCATTTGTGGTACAATAGGTCTATCTACAGGTTCCTCTTATTTGACTTATAGTGTTTTGTGGTTCTTGAACTCTTCAAGATCTACTATCCTCCCACTAGCCCCTTCAATGATAAACACCTTTAACTTAGAAGGTAGCGTGTTTTGCAACAAACATCTTTTTGCTTAGTAGGATTATAGAACATATACTCTAAACTTACTTTAGGATATCCCACAAATCTGTACTTGTCAAATCTTGTCCTAAGCTTATCCTTTGAAACTTTTTCACATAAGTTGGACAACCCCTTATCTTAATATACTTAAGATTATGAATCCTCCCTATCCATAACTTTTATGGAGTCTTGGGGCTGAATTTTGAGGTTACCTTTTCGTAGATATGCAACCATTTCTAGGACATTACCCCAGAAGGATACTGGAATGTCGGTAAAATCATTATACACCGCACCATGTCCAACAAGGTATGATTTTTCCTTTTAGATACATCAATCAATTATTGCGTATCAGGAGACATCCATTATGAGAAAACCATTTGAGATGATCTAGAAACTCATTGCACAATTATTCCTTCCTTGATCCGATCAAAGAATCGTAATACTTTTGACAATTTGTTTCATTTCTGAATTCTTTGAACCTTTCAAATAATTCATAATTGTACTTCAGCAAATACACACATTCAACCTTTTGAATGATCATCTCCTTTTCTTATACTAGTTTGTTCAATTTGCAAAATAATTTTTACATAAGTCAAGTACACAAAATCCATTAAGTAATATTTCAATTCTATACGGAACATTATTATTATAAATAGAATAATAATTGTTCTTAAATATAATACCAAAGATTTAACAATAAATGGAAATAATGTTTCCAACGAGAACTGGAATACAATAACAACTTATTGACTTAATAGATTTGCCTGTAGGCATTGCTAAACTATAAGTTTCTATGGCTAATGTAGCAACCTTTGCTTCATTTCCACACATAGGATTACTTATCTTTGTTTAGCTTTCTACTTCTGCTTGGTCCCTTCATAAATCTATATTTATGATAACCAAAGTCGGTATCCAATACCCAAGTAAAACCTTGAATTAAAGAAAAATTTATTTTAAATCATGAACAAAATTGTATTTGCAACCGAAACTTCACTAAGCTTCTTCTAGTTAGCCTCTACAAAATGCTTCTTGCAGTTTCTTTCCAGTGTCCAGGCTTATTGCAGTGGAAGAAAACTCCTTTTTTATCCGTATCAGGTTTGTTCTTATTATCCTTTGTTTTTGCCTTTCTCTTTACCTTCTTTGAATCGTTCTTCTTTTTAGAAGATCCTTTGGCCCCTACCAGTAAGACATGGTCTTTCTTGGTTGGAAAATGACTCTCAACATTTTTCAACATGTTAAGCAAATCAGCGAGGCTGATATCTAGCTTGTTCATATGAAAAATTCACAACAATTGTGAAAAGAGTCCGGGAGTGAGTGCAAGATCCAATCTTGGCTCAACTCTCCATCCATGATAAAACTCGTTGTCCTAATTGATCAATCAAATTGATTATGTTAAGGACTTTTATCTGTACTGTAGTGTCATCGGTCATTCCATATCGGAAGAGCTCCTTAGATATTTGATATCTATTAGTCCTACTTTCCTCATCATCAACTACTTGACGTGCAGGAGTATAGTAGGAGCATCCATAGTTTCATGTTAACGCTGAAGCACGTTACTCATGGATGCGAGCATGATGCGTTGAGCCAACTGTGCATCATCTTGCCACTTCTTAAAAGTAGCAATCTCTTCCTCAGAGGCATTGTCAGCAACCATTGCAGGAAAGACGTATTAAGGACATAAGATATCTTTTTAGCCGTGAGAACTCAATTTCCTTAACCAATCCGTTTAATTCGGTCCAGTTAAATAACATCTAATATGCTTCGCAGTGATAATAATTTAGACATTTTAAAATTCTGTAAATGAATTTGTAATTAACAACATTTTAGCATACATACCTTTATTAATTACAAAAATAAATTAGGTCTTGTTTTAAATTGGTATCTCCCACTATTTTCTTCAAACTATATTACCCTCAATATATATAGTTCGGCAATATCTAATTAAAGATATGCTAGTGAGAATAAGGATCCCATTTCAAATGTATATAGCCTTGTGTTTGCACAACAAACTATATATAAATAAATTGGTAGACAACTCTTGTCAATTACATCAACTATGTAACTCCTTGTATTTTGCCTCTTAGATCATAATGGTCATGTGTGTGCACATCCGAACTACAATGATCTAAGTTAAGTCATACCTAGCACTTCCATATATTCAAAAGAAAAACATTATCCTTGTGTGTGCACAATAAAACAACAATGTTCAGTCTATTTATAAGCATTAAATGTGTAAAATAACATCTTAAATATTTAATACTTGCCTTGTGTGTGCACAACAAACTCATATTAAATATTTAATACTCTATTATTTTACCATGCTAGAAGGCGACGTTCGATATTCCAAATATCTTTGAACGTTACAACTTAATATAATATATTTGAGGGGTTTGTTATTAATTTGTCTCATCTTGTTTAGCGCGCATGCACATATATATATAAAATACGCGTCATATTAATTAACATGTGAAGCATGTTTGCATAATATATATATATATATATATAGTATAAGCATGCACATATAGAATACTATATTCTACCCGAATTGATTATGGACTTTTATTCTAGTTTGGTTCACTAGAGCCACCAAGTGAACCTAAAAGGTCAAACCCTAGGGGTACAAGAATTAATATTTAAATATAACTATTACATTTAAACTCGAGCTCCATTACAAACGGGTCTTCAAGCGCTCCTTGTTCCTTGATCTCCAATTCTTCAAAATTAATTCTAACTATTCTTATTACAATACTATTTAAAATAAATAGAAACATTGATCAGCAGTCAAGGGAAAGTACATAGGAGAGAGATAGAATTTACATTAAGAAAAATTTAGAGAAGACGAGGTACGCAGACCCCATTTTAATAAAACCCATACATTCATGCATCCAACTAAAATAAAATTCAATTACATTGGTCAATAGTCCATAATCAATCTCATTTATTATCATACACATCACCATATGTATCAATAAATAACATTCATCTCATGAATAATAAACATTTAATATATATATATATATATATATATATTGATATCATTTAATGGGCAAATTTAGTTAGTATAAAATCTAATTTTGAATCAAAATAAACTCCTTTATTTTAATCTAAATTTAAATCAAAATAAACTCCTTTTATTTTAATTTATCCTATTTTGAATAAAATAAACTATTTTATTTTAATCAAAATCTATAATCAAAATAAATTCCTTTATTTTAATTAATTACGAAATCCAATTCTAAATAAAAAAAACTCCTTTATTAAAGGAAACACGAATTCTCTTTCCTATTTACAAATAAACTCCTTCATTTTGAATAATATGAAATCTTATTTCATATCTAAATAAACTCCTTTATTTAAGGAAATACAGATTCTTTTCCTATTCATAAATAAACTCTTTTATTTTGAATAATATGAAATCTTATTTCATATCTAAATAAACTCCTTTATTGAAGGAAACATGGATTCACTTTCCTATTCACAAATAAACTCCTTTATTTTAGAAAATATAGACTCCAATTTTAACTCTAATTAGTTATTATGGAATCCAATTCCAACTCTAATTAGTTAGCATGAAATTTAATTTTAAAATTAAAATAAACTCTTATATTTTAAGATTAAAATAAACTTTTATTTTAATTATAAAGTATTAAGAATATATATATATATATATATATATATATATATATATATATATATAGAGAGAGAGAGAGAGAGAGTGTGGGTTCCTATTCCTGACGCTTGCATTTTAGTAGCGTCCCCACCATTTTTTTTTTTTTTTTATACAACTTAAAAAATTATGGAACTTGAATTTTTACATAATATATGTTTTTTGGTGTGATTTGGATACATATATCAAAACATGTTTATACAGTTTGTGCATCTTGTATATATATATTTTTTGTATAGGTATCCAAATCACGCCTAAAATATTATATTATGGAAAAATTTCAGCCCATAAATTTTAATTTTTTTTTAGTTGTTCCATAAATTTTAGTTGTTATACTATGTAATGTTATATATATATATATATATATATATATATATATATATATATATATATATAAAAAAAAAAATCATGTAACATATAAACATCCTACAAGTGCGGATCACCTTTTTGAAAAAAAAAACAATTCGCGAATTACGAAATCAACCACGCCAAACAGGAATCACGAAACACGAAATTTTGTGTTTTTTTTAAATTCTATACAACAAAATTATGCCCAATTAAATTATTCTAAACACATATTAATATACATATTAAATTAAAACAATTAATAATTCGCATAAAGGTTTGGCTCTGATACCACTGTTAGGTTTGTAATATTCATGAACCCAATCAAATTGCAAAAATAAGAAAAAACGTGGAAAAATCAGAGTTTAAAATTTTACAAACCATATACCCAGATCATCCTTTATGCATAATTATTAATTAAACGAAAAGATAAAGAATAAGAATCATACTCTTGAAGATTCGAGCTTCCTCAGGTACGAGTTCTCCTCCAAATCCGTTTGCGTTCAACTTGAATACAGCGGGTTTGGTTCCTTCGTTTGATCAACGTTAGCCACCCAAGTGTTTGGCCTCTAGAGGTGATCCACCAAGGAAGAAGAAATATTCAAGAAGAAGGGTGGTTGGCTAAACCCTAGTTTTCTATCTCTATAAAAAAAGAATGTACTCTCCAACTATTGAAATTGCGTATGTTGTTAAAAAAATAACAACACCTTTACCCATAATAAGACTCCTCTTATTTATAGATGTGGGCAACCCTCCTTAACAATTAAGGAATTGGGTTTTATTTTAATTAATTAAATTCCTTTAATTAATTAGGCTCCCAATCTTATTAAGAATAATTAATTAAACTCTTTTAATTAATTAGCTTCCTTATCTTATTAGGATATATAAAATTACTTTTATTAATTAATTCTCAAACTCCTTTAGGAATAAAAAAATAATAATAGTAATAATAATAATAATAATAAGACTCCTCTTATTAATTTATATTTAATATTTCTAAAATATTAAATAATAATATTAAGCTATTTAATTTATTCTATCACTATAGATTAAATTAAATATACTTAACTTATTATTACGATTATTCCATTAACTTCTTAAATAATTATTCTTCCTTTTATGGTGTGACCATTTAGGTTCTCCATATTAAATCGTTTGTGAATAAATCAACTAGAATAATTCTAATATTATTTAAATAAATAAATTAAACTAATAATTTATTTAAATAAATAATATTTATTCTACAATAGGGATAAGCCTCCCTAGCGATCAACGACTTTTCAAATAATATAGATTTCAATATTATTCATAAAGAACCTTTGAGTAAATAGTTATCGTACAATTCAATCCTTCCACCATACAATGTCCCAATTAAATATAAGACATGGAATTACTGTCAAGTCTTATTCTATTTAATTATATGTATTTCGATTCTTAAATGCACAACTCCAAATAATGCAAATTAGAAACTCCTTTCTAATTTCATACTGCCTTGGCCAAGGACTACTGGGTTGTCATTTATCGAATCACATAGGACATTTCTTTTCTTTTACTAGAAGTGGTAGATTCTTTATTGATCATACATTATCTCCATGTATAACTTATTATACTCAAGCATACCCTTTGATATACCCTAAGGGACTTAAGGAATAAGTCAAAGTATAACTCATCATACACAAGATACTATGATGATCTCAAGTCCAAGGATCACTTGTACTACTATCACTACAGGAATTCATATTGACAGGCAAGTAAAACTCCATTAGGTATTCCTTAGCGAGCCACGTTTAGTGAACTTATTCTCTAATAAGCACCTACATACTTGCTTTAGTGTCTCCACACAAATGATCATGAGATCAATCATCCTCATCCAATGAGCAAGCAACATATGTACCAATCTATCCGGATTCACTAATCCCCAATTTAGTAATCCAACGATTGAGAACTATTTTAGTTTTAAGCTTTCTAAGAATTTAGATCTCATTAGAATGATCATCATCATTATTCTAAAAGCATTGCTTAAAACTATGGGTTTATCACATATTTTAAAGCAACATCATGTAGATAATTAAAAGCCTTTAATAAATTAATACTTTGTATTAATAAATGAATAAGATTGTTACAAAGTATATGCTTTATCATCAAACATGATTGGCTTGTGTGCATACTACTTTGAAGAGTTTCTACACTACGCCTTATACTACTACATTGTTGGTAGATAGTTATAGATGTGATGTTCCTTTTTGATCCTCTTGAGATGAAGTGCTTTGCATGGATGAGCTTGAGTGGGAGCATAGCTGAGGGATATTGATATTTCAGCTTGGTAGTACCTTGGTAACTAAGCTTCATCCTTTCTTAGTCAAGATCAGATATTATCTGGTACCTGTAGGTTAGATGATTTTCTATTTTGGTACCCACATCAATTTGGGTCCTGCTAAGTTAGTTTTGACAGAAGCTTTAGTTATTTAAACCTTTTGGATTTACAATATTCATGGAAGTTATCATTAATAATCATGAAGCATGTACACATGTAAATGATTACAGTTATTAAACATGATTGTGAATGTGTGTATGATTTAAGAAATCTTGACATGTTAAATTTATCTTTTGGTTTAATCATCTTTTTGCTTTTACTATGTTCCTAGATTTTGAACTTTCATAGAGTGAGGATCAGTTCTATAGATTATATCTAGTTGGTTCGTAGAGTTGATCAGTCTCCAAGAACCTTCAAGATACAACTATAGTTTTGATCATACTCTATGTTTTGTAAAAATCATAGAACTTTGATTTGTATGAATTTCTATACACACCAACCCATTAGCAAATGTCGAGCAACTTGGAATGCTTAGATTATTCTTATCTTGAGGCACACATCAGATATCTACCAAATGAAATATTTTGAACTTCAACCATGGGTGGTTAGAATCTTTCAACAAGTGGTGTCCAATTTTAATGTGATGAGAGTACATTTGGATGAGGATTGTGACAAATGAGATTTTTATAATTTAATTAGAATATTTATTAAATTAAAAAAATATTTTTTGATGATTTAATTATTGGGTTAAATAATTAATTGATAAAATTGTGGTAGATTAATTTAATTATATGTGTTACATTGATTAAATTAATGTGGAGAATTTTTATATTCAAAGTATGTATTTAATTGAGCTTATTTGATTAAATGAATTAAGTAATAAGCATAATGTTATTCTAATTAATTAGAGATTTAATGATTTGACATAATTAATAAATGAGAATTTAATTATGTGACTATGTGAATTAGTGAGAAATTATTATATTTTATTTAAATTAAATTAAATAAGATATTTGATTAATTGCTTAAATGGGTGTGACATTATTAAACTATATAATAAGAGATTAATTAAATTAATTAGGAAATAACCTTCTAAAGACTAGACAAACAAGGCCTTAAGGGGAGTTGGCTAGTTAACCCATGAAGGGATTAACAGACCACAACAGCGTCAGTTTATCTGTACGCCTTCAAGTTCTTCGTTCATTCATTTTTTTTCAAGTCTGGGAAAGTTCATCAGAGAAAAAAAAAACTAGAGAGTTTAGAGAGAAATTGAGAGAATTGAGTAGAGAGACTTAGAGAATTCAAGTTGGTATCGCCTTCAAACAAAGAAAGCAAGGGTAAACCCTAATCTAGTTTTAATATTTCACGTATTATATTTTTTGTAAGACCCCAACTTTTATGAATAAAGATAAATTTTTTATAAATATCATTTTTTGAATATTATGGAGTGAATTTAATATAATGTTATAGTTGTGGGTAATATTTATAAATTTTGCAAAGTACGCAAGTTGTTATATTATATTCGATTGGTTAGGGAATATTCGTTTTAACAGGAAATATTCGTACGACAACACAATCATTGGTGGACCCCACAACGGAATTATTGTCGGATTGAGAGAACGACAAAAATATCTTTTTATAAAAATAACGACGAAAGTTTTACCGTTAACTGTTAGAATACCCGGTGGTTAAAATATTGTAATACGTGTGGTTGCACAGTAGCACACAGTATTGCACAATATTTTTGAATTATTGGTTCTTATGTAAGAAGGCACTACTCAATAATTGTTACAGTAATTACTGTTCAATATTTTATTTTATTGATTCAATAATTGCTGCGTTGATATTTTATATTATTATTATTTCAATAATTGTCACTGCACAGTATTTTCCATTATCAAATCAATAATTCATATTATTTGAATAATATTATTAGATAACATTATTGGCAATGTCTAGAAAGTTCTGTCAAGGAGAGGTTTGGTCACCTAATTGTGCACCAGTAAGGAGAAATCCTTATCAGAAAGCCCCCTCTTTCCTAGGAACGACCTGGTTGTCATTATTGTGATTCTGTAATATTATTTGTGAATAATTAATTATTAATTTATATGATAATGAAATATTTATTTTATGTGGACATAAATGATGGATAGAAAAATATTTATTTTATGTGGTTATAAATGAAGGAATTAATGTTGAGGTGTTTTATCAGTATTTTATCGGATTGGAGGTATTAAAAAATTAAATCGGTGTTCTTAAAGCTCTATTGCGTGAGTTATAATTTTAATCCGACCGTTGGATCGTTGTAATTTTTGGATATGTTATATATATATAAGTTGAATATATGTCCACAAATTTTGAACCGTTAAAAATTAACGTATGATTTATTATGAATTTTATAAGGTGTCGAAAATCATCCGTTTATGGAATTCGGATATTTTTTGTTTGGAATTTGGAAAAATTTAAAGCTACAAAGTTGTAGAAAATTTGATTTCGTGTGGAATGGACATAAAATTCTAATTTTTCTGATAAAAGGGCTATTTATTATGAATTGTTGAAGTTTCAAAAATTAAAATATTTTTATTAAAATTATTGGTGGGACCCACTTTTGTTTTTCTCAAAACATGTGCTGAGATTTTTCAAGAATGGCATGCCTTGATAGTCATGGTCTTGGCATGCGTAAGGAAAAAATAAAATAAAATATTATTTTATTAATTTAGTCTCCTATGGCGTTCTAGGATTTTCCTATAAATAGGCGCTTAGGTTAGAATTGAAAATCACACTAGAATCAGAGAATTCTTCTTCTACAATCTTGAGCGTATTTCTTTCGAGTTTTATAAAACTTTGAGCGTAGAAAATAGTAAAAGTTTTCTTCAACAATATCCCCGCTATACCAGTTGAAATACTCTTCTTTTCAAGGTAAGGGATGTTATTTTTGTTCAATATTCGCTTGAAATAATATTCTCTTCCATACTCTGTAGTATATAATTAATATTATTTCGTTTCAGATTTTGAATTCTATACTCATTTTGTTAAAGTTTTGGCTTCTAAACTTTATGAAATTAGTAGAATATCCTTGATATTTGCGCTTCATCCAGTATCTTTTCATGAAAATATTATTCTGAGCATTCTTGAAAAGTTTTAACTTTTTCATGTCGGAGTACTATTCACGGGGTTACTATTCTTGAAGTACTATTTATGGGGTACTATTCACTCAATTACTATTCACCCGAGGTACTATTCATGATAAAAATTGATTCGTTTTCGGTCCAAATTATTTTTGGTACAATATTATTCTTGAATTTTACTCCACAAAGCAGTATCATGTTGACAATTTGGACGTTATTGATTTCTGGATAAATTAAATTATAAATCTTTAAAAATTTATCCTTGAACTTGTTTTATTGAATTCTTATATCATTGTCATCATCCTCATGTTTATATTATGTTGAAAGTCATCTGTAGCCTGTAGTGCATAGATGGACTTGGTATGATTATTACTAGGGATTATTCGGTATAATCATGACCGTAATGTTACAAATGATGTGGTAAAAGTTCTCATTGGCCCGTAGTGCATTGATGGACAGTTGTTGGCATGATCATGACCATTGATGAATACACGAATATCCTTGGCCCGTAGTGCATGGATAATTTGTGGTCGTGATACTAAAGATTATCCTTGGCCGTAGTGCAGGGGTGATTCGATGATGTGGATTATTTATTAAGTTGAGTCTCAGCGATAAAAGTGATGAAAAACCTTTTAAATCATAGAAGATAGTAGCTTTTATGCTCTACTTGAATCTTCTTATGGATTGCTTGTTCCGTTGTAGTTAAACTTGATGTTTGTTATATTTTATCAGTTTAACACTGTTGAAGGCTAACGATAAATTATTCTGCATTATCTTAGTCATAATATTTCTTACTGGGCTAGTTGAGCTCACCCTTTTGCTTTTATTGTCCTCTTCAGGAAATGAGAACGTAGCCGGGACTAGTCGGGGAACGGAGTGACGGTTCAGATGATAGCATTAGTAGTCCTCACTATTCTATGAAATAGTGTGATAATAAATGTATTGAGGACTCCATTTGAGTTGAATACTGTCTAGAAGACAATATTCATATTAAAACTCTCAGTTTATGTTTTGTCGTATTTTACACGACAGTTGTATTATTAAGTTGTATTTGAATTTTGTACCATGTATTTGGCGACTCAAGATGGGTGATGTATACCTATTTTGGGGGTGTCACAGTTGGTATCAAAGCATAGGGATATGATCCCTGGCTAAGATGTGAGACTAGAACTAGGGGGAAAGACAGGGAAATCCTTCGCTAGTATAACCTATCTAAGTTTATTTAGTATTTAATTGGTCGGTCAGAGTATAGGGATAATATGTGACATGTCAATTAACCCTTGTTTTGTGGCAGTATTTGAAAATGACATTCGAGAATATTGAGAATAGCAATGGAGCATAGGAGACAATTGAGTCACCACAAATGAATACCCAGGATAATGTGCAACAAGAAGATAATAATCCACAGGTAAACAACAACGATCAAATGATGAACGATGGAATGTTTAGAGGCTTTATGCAATTCATGCAACATCAGGCGAGAGCGGCTCCTGTCCAAATTGCAGGTGGAAACACTGGCAACTCTCGGACGGTCACCACTAAACAGTTAAAGGAGCTGGGACCACCGGAGTTTTTTGGAGAGCCAAAAACACTTAAGGCGGAGACGTTGATAAAGCAGATCTGCAAGATATTTGATGTCTTGGGGTGCTCCGAGGAGCAAAAGGTTCCCTTTTCCACCTTCATGTTGTGAGCAGAGGCAGATTACTGGTGGAAATCTGTAAAGCGTACTCAACCTGCCGCACTGAAGATGACTTGGGAGAAGTTCTAAGAATTGTTCAACGACAAGTACTTTCCCAAAAGTATTCGTCACATGAAAGAGGTAGAGTTCATTATACTGGAGCAAAACAACATGACTGTGTCACAGTACGAAGCTAAGTGTGCTGAGTTGTCCCGGTTTGCGTCCCACTTAGTTGATAATGAGTAGTGAATGACGCGGATGCTTCTAAGAGGTTTGAAACCCGAGATACGTCAATACCTTATCTCTTACAAACTTTGCTTGTATTCAGATGCTATGAATAGGGCTCAGTTGTTGGAACGCGATAATGAGTCAACCCAACCAAGAGAGAGCAGCCGGCAAAATGATAATACCAGTGGTAGAAGTCATCGAAGCGGTGACAACAAACGTGGAGGGAATCAATATGCCAGAAATGGTAACCACTTCGGTGGTAATCATGGCTAAGATAATAAGAATGGACATTTCAAGAAGAGGAGATTCAACAATGATGAAAAGATGTCAGCATCAATACCCGTTGTTAAGGAAGGAGAACGACCACCTATCATATTTTTCAAATACGGAGGGGAGGAACATATTAGTCCAAACTGTGCGTAGCAGTCCAAAATGTGTTACAATTGTGGAAGAGAAGGTCGCCTAGCTCGATTTTGTCGTTTAGGAAAGGCAAGTCCAGCTGGGATAAAGGCACCAAAGGTCATCCCAGAAAAGTCAAAACTGGTAGTTCAAGGGAGAGCGTTTGTCATGACCTCCCAGAAAGCAAGGAACCCAAACGAGGTCATCACGGGTAAGCTTATCATAAACTCTAGCGAAGTCTATACCTTATTTGATACCGGTTCTACCCATTCTTTTATTTCTCCTACTTGCGCTCAACGTTTAAATTTGACTCTGGAGAAATTAGACTTTGACTTATCTGTTGAAACTCCGTTAGAAGAAACCTTCATTACATCCACTGTTTATAAGTCTTGTTTGGTTCAAATCGGTACCCTCACATTACCTGTCGATCTTACTTCATTGAAAATACTTGCATTTGACGTAATTTTAGGGATTGATTGGTTAACTACTCATCATGCAAAAATTAATTATTTTTGTAAGGTTGTTAGCTTTCATATTCCTAACCAACCTATTATGCGAATTCAAGCAACCAAACCATTAAAATCAATCACTGTCATCTCAAGCCATAAAGCTATTCGTTTATTAAAAAACTGGTGTCAAGCTTTCTTAGCTTATGTCACGGATTTAAACAAAAATACGTCAATTTTGAATGATATTTCTATTGTTAATAAATTTCCTAACGTATTCCCTAAAAAACTTCCTGGCCTACCCCCAGAGCGTGAAATTGAATTTTGTATCGACCTTGAACCCGGTACAAAACCCATTTCCAAAGCCCCATATCAAATGGCTCCTATTGAACTTCAGGAGTTAAAGACCTAATTACAGGAATTATTAGACATAGGTTTCATTTGTCCTAGTACGTCTCCTTGGGGTGCTCCTGTTCTATTCGTGAAGAAGAAAGATGGGAGTATGCGACTTTATATTAATTATCGGGAGTTGAATCATGTCACCATCAAAAATAGGTACCCATTGCCACGTATTGATGACCGTTTAACCCAGTTGCAAGGCGCCAAATTCTTTTCAAAGATCGATCTTCGTTCCGGATATCATCAGTTAAAGATTAGAACCGATGACATTCCAAAGACGGCTTTCAGAACTCGGTACGGGATTACGAATTCCTAGTCATGTCTTTTGGATTGACTAATGCTCCTACTGCCTTCATGGATATGATGAATTGAGTATTCAAGGAATATTTGGATCACTTTGTGGTCGTCTTTATTAATGACATCCTCATATATTCAAAAAGCCGTGAAGATCATGAGCAACACTTGAGGCTGATACTCCAAAAGCTTCGTGAAAATAAGCTTTATGCCAAGTTGAAGAAATGCGAGTTCTGGCTTGAGGAAGTAGCATTCCTTGGGCATGTAGTATCAAGTCATGGAATATCTGTTGACCCGATAAAGATTGAAGCTATTCAAAGTTTGGAGAAACCTAAATCAGTGACCGAAGTACGTAGCTTTCTCGGCTTAGCTAGTTATTATCGGAGATTCGTAGAAGGGTTTTCTCGAATCGCTACTCCTTTAACTCAGCTGACTCGAAAAGATACAAAATTCGGTTGGGGCATGGAATGTGAGAAGAGTTTTCAAGAACTCAAGAGGATACTCATATCAGCACCTGTTCTGACAATACCATCTGGCTCGGAGGGATTTTTCATCTACAGTGACGCTTCGGGCAAAGGGTTAGGATGTGTTCTCATGCAACATGGTAAAGTTATAGCCTATGCCTCTCGGCAACTCAAAGAATATGAGAGGAATTATCCTACTCATGATCTAGAGTTGGCAGTTATTGTCTTCGCACTTAAAATTTGGAGGCATTACTTGTATGGGGAGAAAGTGGATATCTTTACGGATCATAAAAGCCTCAAATATTTCTTCACCCAAAAGGAACTCAACATGCGGCAACAACGTTGGCTTGAACTGTTGAAAGATTATGATCATACCATTTAATACCATCCTGGTAAAGCAAACATAGTAGCTGACGCATTGAGTATAAGATCATATGCGGGTACGAGTGCGATATTGTCAACGCAAATGCCCATTTTATATGACTTGCAAAGAATGGAGATAGAGTTAAAGACTCCAGGGACCCACGTGATGATGGCGAATATACGAGTAGAACCGACTTTAATCGATATAGTTAAAGTTGTTCAAGCCACAAACCTGGAGCTGATGCGTATGAGGAAGAAAGTGCAAGAAGGTGCTATGCCAGAAGCAAGAATCGATGAAGAAGGAATACTTCGAGTCAACTCCAGACTTTATGTTCCTAACGACCCTGATTTAAAGTATAAAATCATGATGGAGGCGCACAACACACAATTTGCAATCCATCCTGGGAGTACAAAAATTTATCATGATTTTCGACATACATTTTGGTGGAGCAATATGAAGAGAGAGATCACGGAGTTTATCTCAAGGTGTCTAACTTGTCAACGAGTTAAGGCAGAGCATCAAGTACCAAAAGGTACATTGCAACCACTTGAAATTCCAGAATGAAAGTGGGAGCACATTACCATGGACTTCGTTACCGGTCTTCCCAAGGTTTCTTAAGGCATAGATCCGATTTGGGTCATTATTGATAGATTGACCAAGTCGGCTCATTTCTTACCTATACAAGAAACTTATACACTTGAACGTCTTGCTTGTATGTACATAAATGAGATTGTAAGATTGCATGGTATGCTAGTATCCATAGTTTTTGATCGAGACCCAAGATTCACTTCAAGATTTTGGGTTAGTTTGCAAAAAGCTATGGGCACGGATTTACGATTTAGTTCATCTTATCATCCTCAAACGGACGGGCAGTCAGAGAGGACTATTCAAACTCTTGAAGATCTATTAAGACTCTGTGTCCTTGACTTCAAGGGAAGTTGGGACAAGTTCTTACCATTGGTGAAGTTTTCCTACAACAACAGTTATCAAGTCAGTATTGGCATGGCTCCATTCGAGGCGTTGTATTGAAGAAAGTGTCATTCTCCAGTATGCTGGGATGAGGTGGGTGAAGCAATGTTGTTGGGACCGGAGTTGGTACGTATGACTACGAAAAAGATTCAAATGATCCGACAATGTATATAAACCTCACAATATCGACAAAAGAGTTATGTTGATCTTTATCGAAAGGACGTGGAATTCAATATTGGAGAACATGTGTTGTTACTGTTAGGTTTGTAATATTTATGAACGCAATCAAATTGCACAAATTAAGCGGAAGCGTGAAAAATCAGAGTTTTAAAATTTTACAAACCATATACCCGGATCACCCTTTATGCACAATTATTAATTAAACGAAAAAGAAAGAACAAGAATCATAACCTTGAAGATCCGAGCTTCCTCAGGTACAAGTTCACCTCCAATCCTTTTCGCGTTTAACTTGAATCCATCGGGTTTGATTCCTTTCTTTGATCAACGTTAGCCACCCAAGTGTTTGGCCTCTAGAGGTAATCCACCAAGAAGGAATAAAGATTCAAGAAAATGGGTGTTTGGCTAAACCCTAATTTACTATCTCTATAGAAAAAGAACGTACTCTCCAACTATTGGAATCACGTCTATTGTGAAAAAGTTAACAACCACCTCACCCATAATAAGACTCCTCTTATTTATAGATGTGGGTAACCCTCCTTAACAATTAAAGAATTGGGTTTTATTTTAATTAATTAAAATCCTTTAATTAATTAACCTCCTAATCTTATTAGGAATAAATGAGAGTACTAATATTAAATTAATTCTCAAATTCCTTTAGAAATTAAAATAATAATAATTATAATAATATTAATAAGACTCCTCTTATTAATTAATATTTAATATTTCTAAAATATTAAATAATAAATATTAAGCTATTTAATTTATTCTATCACCATAGATTAAATTAAATATACTTAACATATTTTTATGATTATGCCATTAACTTCTTAAATAATTATTCTTCCTTTTATGGTGTGACCCTTTAGGTTCTTCATATTAAACCGGTTGTGAATAAATCAATTAGAACAATTCTAATCTTATTTAAATAAATGAATTAAATTATTAATTTATTTAAATAAATAATATTTATTCTACAATAGAGATAAGCCTCCCTAGCGATCAACGACTTTCCAGATAATATAGATTTCAATATGAATCATAAAAGAACCTTTGAGTAAATAGTTACCGTACATTTCAATCCTTCCACCATACAATGTCCCAATTAAATATAAGACATGGAATTACTGCCAAGTCTTATTTTATTTAATTATATGTATTTCGATTCTTAAATGCACAACTCCAAATAATGAAAATTGGAAACTCCTCTCTAATTTCATTCTGCCTTGGCCAAGGACTACTGGGTTGTCATTTATGGAATCACATAGGACATTTCTCTTCTTTTACTAGAAGTGGTAGATTCTTTATTGATCATACATTATCTCCATGTACAACTTATTATACCCAAGCATACCCTTTGATATACCCCAAGGGTCTTAAGTAATAAGTCAAAGTATAACTCATCATACACAAGATACTATAATGATCTCAAGTCCAAGGATCACTTGTAGTACTATCAGTACAGGAATTCATATTGACAGACAAGTAAAACTCCATTAAGTATTGCTTAGCAAGCCACGTTCAGTGAAGTTATTCTCTAATAAGCACCTACATACTTGCTTTAGTGTCTCCACACAAATGATTATGAGATCAATCATCCTCATCTAGCAAGCAACGTATGTACCGATCTATCCGGATTTACTAATCCCCAATTTAGTAATCCAACGATTGGGAACTATTTTAGTTATAACCTTTCTAAGATTTTAGATCTCATTAGAATGATCATCATCATTATTCTAAAAGCATTGCTTGAAACTATGGGTTTATCACATATTATAAAATAACATCATGTAGATAATTAAAAGCCTTTAATAAATTAATACTTTTTATTAATAAATGAATAAGATTGTTACAAAGTATATGCATTATCATCAAACATGATTGGCTTGTATGCATACTACTTTCAATTTCCCACTTTCACTAAAGCCAATCGCCATGGTATCTCATACCCTTCTTCTCTAAGTGACGATTATCCTGCTGTTAGATAAGCTTTAGTTAGTGAATATGTAATGTTGTTCTTGAGAGTCCACTATCTCTATAGTGATTTCCCATCTTTCAATGATTCCTATAATCAAATGAAAGTTCCACAACATATGTTTAGATCCAAGATGAGACTAAGGGACTATTCCTAGTTCTGTAATAAACTTTTCATCCAAACAATCAACTTACAGCTTCATTTATAGCTATATACTTTGTCTTTATCACTAAACCAGCAACTCTTTGCTGTTTGGAACCTTTCCAATTTCAATGCACCATGGTTCAAGGTAACGCTTTACCTTAAAGTGGATTTTCTATCGTCTTGGTCTGTCTGAAAAACTTGAGTCTGTTAAGCCCTTTAGTTTTAATTTTGACCCACCATGAATATGATCACATCTTTAGTGTCGATTAAGTACTGTAAGATGTTTTTCACTGACTCACAGTGAACTTCTCCAGAATATGACTGATCATCATCAGGTCTCGTATATTTCATTGCATACATGATTGTCACTCATGCGATCTCTCTTTTCAGGAGTCTGTGGGGACTATTAAGAGAGATACACTCCATGGCTTATCAACATGAGATATCTCTTGGAGTTTGCCATGCTAAATGACTTTAGCATCATATGAATATACGTTCCTTGGATTAAGTCGAGCATCCTTTTAAATCTATCTATATAGATTTGTATCCCCAATTAAGATACTCTTCCCAAATCATTCATGGAGGAATGTTTAGACAACTTTATTTTTACTAATTGTAGCATTGGTATGTCATTCCTTATCCGTAGTATATCAATATATAATACTAGGAATGTCACGATGCTCCCACTGACCCTTTAGTACACACTAGGTTCATTCTTGTTTTTTGATAAAATTAAAATCTTTTGATTGTCTCATCAAAACGAATGTTCCATATTTGAGAAGCTTGCTTCAATCCATTTCTCTGAGTGTCTACAACTCTTACCTCATCGTATGTAACTGGATCATCATCTTCTATGATACGTACCTCATCATCATCATCCATGATGAATCCACACCTCCCAGATATATTCGGTACTATTCCAGATTTATGATTCGGTTGTGGTATAATAGGTCTATCTACAAGTTCATCTTATTTGACTTATAGTGTTTTGTGGTTCTTGAACTCTTCAAGATCTATTATCCTCCCACTAACCCCTTTAATGATAAACATCTTTATCTTTGAAGGAAGCATATTTTGCAACAAACACCTTTTGCTAAGTAGGATTATAGAACATATACCCTAAACTTACTTTAGGATGTCCCACAAATCTGTACTTGTCAAATCTTGTCCCAAACTTATCATTTGAAACCTTTTCACATAAGTTGGACAACCCCTTATCTAAACATACTTAAGATTAGGAATCCTCCCTGTCCATAATTTTATGGAGTCTTGGGGCCGGATTTTGAGGTTACCTTTTTCGTAGATATGCAGCCATTTCTAGGACATTACCCAAAATGATACTAGAATATCGGTAAAATCATTATAGACCATACCATGTCCAACAAGGTACAATTTTTCCTTTTAAATACACCAATCAATTATTGTGTATCAGGAGGCATCCATTATGAGAAAACCAGTTGAGATGATCTAGAAACTTATTGCACAAGTATTTATTCCTTGATCTAATCAAAGAATCTTAATAATTTGTCAATTTGTTTCACTTCAGAATTCTTTGAACCTTTCAAATAATTCACACTTGTATTTCAGCAAATACAAACATTCATTCATCCCCTTTTCTTATACTAGTTTGTTCAATTTGCAAAGTAATTTTTCATGTAAGTCAAGTATACAAAATCCATTAAGTTATATTATAGTTCTATACAAAACATTATTATTATAAATAAAACAACAATTGTTCTTAATTATAATACCAAAGATTTCATTGTCCAACAATAAAATGGAAATAATGTTTCTAATTAGAACTGGAATATAATAACAACTTATTGACTTAATAGACTTGCCCGTAGGCAATACTAAATAATAAGTTCCTATGGCTAATGCAGCAACCTTTGCTTCATTTACCAGACATAGGATTACTTATCCTTTGTTTAACTTTCTACTTATGCTTGGTCCCTTCATAAATCTATATTTATGATAACCAAAGTCAGTATCCAATACCCAAGTAGAACCTTGACTTAAAGAAAAATTTATTTCATATTGTGAACAAAATTGTATTTGTAACCGAAACTTCACTTAGCTTCTTCTAGTTAGCCTCTACAAGATGCTTCTTGCAGTTTCTTTCCAGTGTCCAGGCTTATTGCAGTGGAAGCAAACTCCTTTGCTATCCATATCAGTTTTGTTCTTATTATCCTTTGTTTATGCCTTTTCTATTTACCTTCTAAGAATCATTCTTCTTATCAAAAGATCTATTGGCCCCTACTAGTAAGACTTGGTCTTTCTTGTTGGAAAATGACTTAGCATTTTTAACATGTTAAGCAAATCAGTGAGGCTGATATCTAGCTTGTTCATATGAAAAAATCACAACAATTTTGAAAGGAGTCCGGGAGTGAGTACAAGATCGAATCTTGGTTCAACTCTCCATCCATGACAAAACCCATTGTCCTAATTGTTCAATCAAATTGATCATGTTTAAGATATGTGTCTGTACTGTAGTGTCGTTGGTCATTATAGATCGGAAGAGCTCCTTAGATATCTGATATCTATCAGTCCTACTTTCCTCATCATCAACTACTTGATGTGCAGGAATATAGTACGAACATCCATAGTTTCATGCTGACGCTAAAGCTCGTTACTCATGGATGCGAGCATGATGCATTGAGCCAACTGTTCATCATTTTGCCACTTTCTAAAAGTAGCAATCTCTTCCTCAGAGGCATTGTCTCGCAACCATTGCGGTGGATAGGCGACAAGGACATAAGATAGCTTTTCAAATAGTGAGAACTATTTTCAATTTCCTTAACAAATCCATTTAATTCGGTCCAGTTAAATAGCATCTAATATGCTTTGCAGTGATAGTAATTTAGACATTGTAAAATTCTGTAAATGAATTTGTAATTAACAACATTTTAGCATACATTCTTTTATTAATTACCAAAATAATTTAGGTTTTGTTTTAAATTGGTATCTCCCACTATTTTCTTCAAACTATATTACCCTCACTTATATAGTTCGGCAAAATCTAATTAAAGATTTGCTAGTGAGAATAAGGATCCTATTTCAAATGTATATAGCCTTGTGGTGACACAACAAATTATATATAAATAAATAGGTAGACAACTCTTGTCAATTATATCAACTATGCAACTCCTTGTATTTTGCCTCTTAGATCATAATGGTCAAGTGTGTGCACATCCGAACTAAAATGATCCAAGTTAAGTCCAACTTAGCACTCTATATATTCAAAAAAGAAAAATATTGTCCTTGTGGTGACACAACAAAACAATATTGTTCAATTTTTTTATAAGCATCAAATGTGATAAATTAACATCTTAAATACTTAATACTTGCCTTGTGGTGACACAACAAACTCATATTAAATATTTAATACTCTATTAATTTTATCATGCTAGAAGGCGACGTTCGATATTCCAAATATCTTTAAATGCTTAGGACTTAATATAAAATATTTGAGGGGTTTGTTATTAATTTGTCTCATCTTGTTTAGCGAGCATGCACATATATTTATATAAAATACGTGTCATATTAATGAACATGTGAAGCATGTTTACATAATATATATATATATATATATATATTGTATAAGCATACACATATAGAATACTATATTCTACCTGGATTGATTATGGACTTTTATTCTAGTTTGGTTCACTAGAGCCACCAAGTGAACCAAAAGGTCAAACCCTAGGGGTGCAAGAATTAATATTTGTCGACGTCGGGATTTTTTTGATGTCCCTTTTTCGTTACTTGTTCTTTGGTGTTCTCATGTTAATGTAAGATTTGTTTGAAAAAACAAGTGAAAAAGGTCCGACATGTGTAATGTCGACGATTTGACTTTAAGAGTCGCCAGTTGGTGTATTTAACTGGTTGCACCAATGCAACTGAAAAGGTTTGCACATTGACCCAGTGATGTGACACTGCTAAACGGGTCTATGAAATCGAGATTTATTATGGGTTCGGGGGCTTGGTTATGCGGAGGGAAGGTGTTAGGCACTTCTCCGACATCCGTGTGTTATACGGTGTGACCGCCACTTCTCAAAGAAACTGTTATATGAATGTGTGTGTGTGTGTGGATCAATGTGCAATTATTTGGAAGTAGTGTTGTACATCGTTCGCACCTATATACAAGGGTTTGAATTTATAGAAAAATTCACTTTTAACCAGATATAGCAATGAGGTTTTATAAAAAAAGATTTATTCAAACCCTGTGCTTAATAGTAATTGAGGCCTTTGATACTTCCATTTTATTATCTAAATGTTCGGCTTGTTTGCTTTTATTTTCGAGATGCGAGGCATCTGCGAGAAAATAATATACTGACGATCTTAGAACTCCTTATGGGCATGATAGCCATCCAAGGAAATTCGAGACATCAGTAAATAATGTACAAGCCGATTACAATGGAAAATGTCCATCATGGAATCAATCTAGATTCATGAGATCAATCAGATCACATGATTCCTAGACTCACATGATAACGCAATTTGTATGGAAAAGCGATGGCGATTATATATATATATATATATATATATATAAAAGCTGTAAATATATATATGTGCATGATCAACCACCATAAAGCAACTCCATGGGGGATCAGAAATGTAAATAAAGTAATAAATGCTATCAACCGCCACGAAGTGAACTCCAGACGAGACTTGAATGTAAATAAAGCTGTAAAAAGCTATCAACTGCCACGCAGTGAACACCAGGCAGGACGAAATATAAAGAAAGCTGTAAAAAGCCACGGAGGAAATTCCAAATGATGAAATGTAAATATATATATATATATATATATATATATATATATATATATATATATATATATATATATATATATATATATCCATCCACATCATCCCTGTTGTTGGGGAGCAACCCATTTTGGCCAATTAGCTACAACTGACTGTAGCGGCTTGTTACAATTTTTTAATTTTTTTTTATAAGTCGCTACAGGTTGTTGCGGCTGGGTCAAAATGGGTTGCTCCCCAACAACTGGATCAGGTCAGGGATCACTTATTTTAACTAAAATCAGAACTTCTTTTATCAGCCATGAGATGAGAAACAACGGCCCAGATCAGATCGGTTGTGGGGAAAAAAACACGCGGGTCAAAATCGGGTAAAAAACGAAATCGGGTAAAAAACACGCGGGTCAAAATCAGATCTGGTCTCTCTTCTTCACTTTTTCCTAAATCAAAATTGAATCTAACAAGAAGAATTGGTCATCGCCGGACGAAATTGGGAGGTTCTCTTAGACCAAAATCGGGAGTTTCTTTCACAAACTCTGGCCAAGTTGTCAAGTAAGACTTTTGAGTGAAACCCTTGTTGCAAATATAATAATAGATTTACTAAAGCTAAGCTTACTCGTCAAAAAAAACAAAATAAGAAGCATCTAGGGATAAACATTTTCCTAGCTAGCCTTATAAACAAGGGTTTTGAATGTATTGATGATTTTACTGCATCTAGTTTTGATAATTTGTGCTTAAATGAATGAATTTTATGTGATTTAACTCAAGGCTTGAATGACCAACTCTCGATATCAGGTCAGGTTGTATGTGATAAATTTTTATTGTACATTATTTTCCATATGGCTCAATTAAAGGTGGTCTTTTGTATAATATGTTGCAACTGGATATTGGATAATAAAAGGTATACACACAGATGTGCGGTAAATATGATAGTATATTCTGCTAGTGTTTGTAATTTAGAACATTGATTGTGAATCTTTTGATTGTGAATCTTTAATATGAAGAATGTGAAACTTCATATAAAGAATGTGAAAGTATATTTGTTTATAAATATGATAGTATATTCTGAATTTCTTTATTTGTTTGTACATTGTTGTTGGGTTTGCAGAATGCAACATTGTGTAGAAGAGATAGAAATGGTATCATCTGCTAATTCTTCTCAACAACTTTACATTCCGCAAGTTAAAAATGAGTTGATACCGAAAATTGGGCAACATTTTCACAACTTGGGTGATGTTCATGACTTTTATAACAACTATGGTAGAGAAGGTGGATTTGGTACGCGGTTAAGTTCTAGTAAGAAGAGTGACGGTGAAATAATTAGAAAGGAATTTGTTTGTTATAAAGAAGGGTTGAGGAGAATTGTGCCCAACAAAACTCAACAGATTGTACGAAAACGAAAACGGGGCCTAACTAGAGCTGATTGTGGTGCAAGATTGGTAGTTGTGAAAGACTGGACCGACGCGGGGGGGGGGGGGTTGTTATTAAACAATTTGTTGAGGGTCATAACCATCCTCTTACGGCCCCAAGAAAAGTACATTTGTTGCACTCTCATCGTGTAGTGACACTTGCCAAAAGAAATTTAACAGAATAATTATCAATATCTAATGTGCCAACATGGCAACAAATGAGTATTTTAGAGATGGAAGCTGGAGGTCTTGAAAATATTGGATGTACAACACGAGATCTTTATAATGCTGAAAGAGATAGGAGGAATGCTTTAAAGGGACATGATGCTAATATGTTGTTTGAGTATTTTAAGGATGAGAAAAAAAAAGAATTCCGATTTTACTTTTACATTCGAGCAAGAGGAGGGTGTCATGATTCATTATTTTTGGGCGGATGCAACATGTAGAAAGGCATACAAAAGTTTTGGGGATGTGGTTGTGTTTGATACAACTTACAATATGAACCGCTACAATTTGATTTTCGCACCTATAGTAGGGGTTAATCACCATGGACAGACAACGTTTTTAGGGTGTGCATTATTAAGTGGTGAAAAGATTGATGCTTTTAATTGGTTTTTCAAGGAATGGTTGAAAGCGGTGCCGGGTAGCCCACCCAAAATGATCATAACTAATCAAGATCCGGTAATGCGAAATTCAATTCATGCTATGCTTCCAAATACTTTTCATAGGTATTGCATTTGGCACATTTTGAAAAAGTTTTCTGAAAAATTAGGTCCAATTCCCTACAAAGAACATTATGGCGAGTTAAGTTGTTGTATATGGAAATCTGAGAGCCCAGACGAGTTTGAAAGAAGATGGGCTGAGGTTGTAGGGAAAGCTAAATTTGACACGAATGATTGGTTACAGGAGATGTACGAAATCCGCGAGCGATGGGTTCCGGCATTTTCGAGACATATTTTTTCTACCCACATGACTAGTAGCCAAAGAGTTGAAGGGGCTCATGCCTTTTTCAAGAAGTATGTGTCTCCTCAAAACTCAATGTTGGATTTTGTGACGCGGTTTAATAGGGGACTTACCAAAATGCGACACAATGAACTAGATTTTGATCATAAGGATGTCAATGAAAAGCCACAAACAGTAACTGGGAG
The DNA here is from genome assembly GCA_020205605.1 of Panax ginseng. Lineage (NCBI taxonomy): Eukaryota > Viridiplantae > Streptophyta > Magnoliopsida > Apiales > Araliaceae > Panax > Panax ginseng. Next base: position 85,307,419 of record CM035131.1, read on the forward strand.
GGTTATGGAATACCAGATGAGTGACTTGTACACACGAACTATTTTTTACAAGTTTCAAAAGCAACTACTTGAAAGTGGCAAGTATGTGGTAACACGTACATTTAAAGATGACAACAACTGTATGTATAATGTTCAGAATCAGAATGTAAAGGAGGGTGATTCTAATGACCGTAAGCTTTCGTTTGACAAGTCATCAAACTTTGTGAAATGTAGTTGTCAGATGTTTGAGAGTGATGGAATTCCATGTAGGCATATGTTGGCATATTTCACAAAAAAACAGGTTATGGAATTACCTAATCAATACATCTTGCGGAGGTGGACAAAATCTGTGAAATGTGGCAGAGTTATGGATGACTTGGGTGGGAGTGTGAGTGAAATATGTGATACTTCTGTGTTACTAAGGCGTAGTAGTCTCTTCTAAATTGCGTCTAATGTTATTGATGAAGCTGCATTAAGTGAAGATAACACAAAAGAGATGAAAGAATTGTTGTTATCAACTCAAAGGAAGTTTGCCGCCATGACTCATGGTAGTATGGATGTAGAAGGGAGTATCAACATGCCCATTTCTCTTGAGAGCCAACACCTAAGTCTCAAAGAACCATCTTCGATAAGGACAAAAGGTTGTGGTAAACGAATTAAGGGAGGAAAAGAGAAGGCTATCAAGAAGGCTAGGAAATGCAATGGTTATGGGATTGTTGGAGTGTCGCATGACAAAAGAAATTGTCCACAACTTGTTGGAGTGTACGATGAGGAGGCCATTGACATTAACGATGTTTGTAAGTCTTTGTTTGATTGTTTTCTTTATTATAATTTTGTCTCCATCTTGTAGTTGACATTGATGACATTTTCGTGTTTCAGGATGGGAGTCTTTGTGGCAAGGACTACTTTCATGTGGAGATGTTGTTCTTACTCTGTTGTTTGATTGTTGTATTAGAGTGTTCTAACCAAATTGTATGTGAATGTCCTCCTGGACACCCTTTATCAACTGCGTGATTCGCTTGGGCATACACCACTTCAGGTCTGCTATGGTACTTATTATAAGAAATTAGATATATATGAAAAAATTTATACTGCAGGTATGCAACTTTTAATAGGTTAAGGTTGGAGTTGTGATGTAAGAATTACACTGTTCTAATAATAGCAGAAAAGTGGTTCTATAATCTCATTGATTTTTCCTTAATATTTGATTGATGCGGGTTTTTGCTGGTGCCATTTTAGGATGCATAGTGGCGTATATGATGCAGAGCTCCAATTAGTACCAATTCTATGTGTAATGTAATTTGTATTTGGTTGTTGGCTATTGTAAGTATACACAACAGTATTGTCAAGGATTCATTTTAGTAGTAATTGTTGTATTTTTTTCCCTAGGAGAGCTGCTATGTATTGATTGCATAATCATTAGTGTTTAATGACATGTATGGATACAATGCTTATCTTGGTTTTATTATAGGAATTTTATGTAATTTGGGTGAATGAGAATTTCATGAGAGAAACTTCTAATGGTGACTTCAAGTCTGATACATGACAAGCTAGGAGTTTGAAAAGTAATGATTTCTTTGTATATACAAAAGAAACTAAAGTTAATATACAAAAGATTGTTTCTTTAAAGTTATTAAATTAAGAGAAGTTATATTCAGCTAGTTTTAGAAACTAAAGGAAATAACATTAACATCCTACTTTTTCTCACGACACATCTTTGGGGTCCTAGACAATTTGCTCCTCTAATGAGAATAACAAAAGTAAAATAAACTTCACATAATTATTTCACTCATGTAAAATTGATCAGAGCTTGCTAGCTGAAATATCCAAGGAAGTTGTATTAAACAAGACTTGTCTAGAGAAGATCAGTAGTACAAGGAATATCATCATCAAACTCACAATCACTTGAATGGTTTGAAGCATAACTACAAAATACTCAATTAGTTACAAGGCCTAAGCATGCCATGACCAAGGCTTAACAAGTGCTTAACAATTTTTACAAGGCCTAATCAGAGTACACATTTTTTACAATCACTTAACAAGTGCCATGACCGACACTACCAAGGCTAGCCCACCAAAAAACACGATGATATTGATGATGTGTTTAAGATTTGCCGCGTTTATTTCAATGACTCCAAGTCGAGCATCATCATTGCTGCGCAGCTGCACGTGTGTTTCATCAGCGAAGTTGGGTTTGCCATACCCAATTGGATTGCACCAGTCCCAAAACTTATATTTTCCTTTGTCCTTATCCCTTGGACAGTCATAGTAGAGCCTTCCAGGATTCTTCTCTGATTTAGATATTCTCACAGCAGCTCTCAGACGACAATAACACATTTTGTTTCAAAATCGTATATCATGAGTTTGAATGCTCATGTTGCTTGAAGTAGACATGCCTTTGTTGAACCTTATCTGCCAACAGACAATTTATTTTAGAGACATTCCACAGTTTAGTGTTATACCCAAATGGTTAAATGCAAGACTTTAAACAACCATAACAATAATAAACTGAACTAAATTTTCCATAACACAGTTAGCGTCAAACAAAATAATAATAATAAACTAAACAAGACTTCAAAAATAAACATTACCAAAAAAGCAACAATATAACTATCCCAAATCTGAACAACATAGTTGTTTTTCTTATTCATGGTTAATCAACAACCAGAAATGAATATCCTAGCAGCAGGCAGATCAGCAGCAACATATGCACTAACTAGTAAATTTCCACAAGTAATAATGCATAGAAAATATTTACATGAACAATTTTTATCTGCATCTCTAAATCGGTACAAGAGAGAAGATTACAAGATGCAGCCAGCTTCACGATGAATGTGTATACTAATAAAAAGAGTTGCAATCACAATTATAAATAATTACTATCTCATGATTGTGATCACCAAGCAAAGAGAACTCGACTCCATAGACTTAAATAATTACTAAAATGAAAAACCCAGCTCAAATTTGGACTTTATTACTTACTATAATGAAAACCCAGTTCAGAAAAAGAGGACCAAATAGAAGAAAACATAGGCACATAGCTAAAGCCAACCATACACTTTTGGTTTCACAAGTTTGATTAGTTACAATACAAGGCCAACTCTATAGTTAAAGCCAACCTTTTTTAGTTGTAAAAAATGACCAAATTTTAAGTTTAGGGAGGCAAACCTTTGTTTTGTTGCAAATGGTAAAAACAAACAAAAAAAATGGTGAAAATTATGATTATTTTATTGCGAGTAAACACATCAATTAGTTTCTTATAAATTTATACTTAATTACAGGTACATATCAATATATATTGTCGTGAATTTCATAAACAGAGAATAGAAAACGGAGTCTTGACGCTTGCTTGGATTTCTCAGTTCTTCTCCTTCAGTTTTCTAGGTCTTCTTCTCTATTTATTCTCAAACACTAGACATACATTTTGACTTTTAAATTCTAAAAAAATTCGTTTACATCTTGAAAGCAACATAAATTTGTTTATTTGTATTCAAATCATAAAAATCTATATATCTAATTATGAGACGGTAGGAGTACTTAGAGCAGTAAGAAATAAAATAAAAGAAAGAATATTTTTGTTTTAAAATCAAAGATCATTTCACAAAAAATTAGTGTCAAATATGTTATGGAAAAAGAAACTGATAAATAATACTTGCACGGTTATGGTATTAGAACAACCTTAGATTAGAAAAACCAGACAATACCAAGGCAACAGTTATCTTTCTAACGTGAGTGAAAGAAACTCGCTGTGAGTTTCAAACGTCCGGCGATCGTCAGAAAGAGATTCCAGATCAATTTTGTTGTGAGCTTTGTGTCTCAAAGAGAACTGATCGATTTAGGCTTCACTCTCAGAGAACTGATCGATTTAGGAAAAACGTGAAGAAGAGAGCCCTGATCGATTTAGGGAAAACGACGACAAGAGAGAACTGATTCACTCTCATAAATAAGTGATCGATTTAGGAAAAACTAGAAGAAGAACACCCTGATCGATTTAGGGAAAATGACGAGAAGAGAGAACTGATCGCCGGATTTGGTCTTTTTGACCCGACACAAGTCATTTTACCCGTAAAGGATCCGCGTGTTTTTTCCTTATTTCAAAAGTACTGATCTGGGTCGTTGTTTCTCATCCCATGGTTGATAAAAGAAGTTCTGATTTTAGTTAAAATAAGGGATCCCTGACCTGATCCTTTCTGTATATATATATATATATATATATATATATATATATATATATATAAGCAATTAAACGCACCAGATGTAAAATTCAGGCTCATCAGACAAAGTCTGACCACAATCTGTATATATATAAGCAGTTAAACGCACCGGATAAAATTCGGGCTCATCGATAGAGTCTGACCACAATTTTATATATATATATATATTTATATATATAAATTGTTATCGACTCATCTCGATGAGCTTAGATTTCGATGCAGGCGTTTAATTGCTTTATATACTGATATATAAAAGCAATTAAACGCCTCAGCATCAAGTTATATAAAAGCAATTAAATGCTCCGCATCAAGTCTAGGCTCATCGATGTAGTCGACAACAATTTATATATAAATATATATATATATATATATATATATATATATATATATATATATATATATATATATATATAATAGCCAAGATGCGCTCGGGCATCAAGTCTCAGGGCTCAATCGAGGCATAACTTGATAATGTTAGTCCGTATAAAAATATATACATATACATATATATAATTATATATATACAGACAGGAATGAAAACCACGGATCGAGGTCCGGGCAAACACACTCACACGACTCTCAACGTGTACAACAATGTGTGATAATGTGAGAAGAAAGCTTCATAGAATGTGAGAAGGCTTACAGTGGGCTGCCAAAGTAGACTTCTATGACTTTATTTGGATAACTACTCAGCTCCTGCCAGACAAAAGATAGCTATATGTGAGCTAACAGAAAAGAAAACACTCAATATGGGTGTGTACAGAGAAAAATGGACAGGGCTTCCTCGCCTTTTCTCTCTATTCTTTTTTTCCCAAATGGCTGACCCCAGCCTTGTATATATAGACAGATGGCTGTAGGTGTACCTGCGGAAGCCGCAGTTACACCTGCGACTAGTCGTGGTGGGCCCGGGCTTCGCGGGCCCCGTCGTCTCGAAGTTCGTGCACTCACACACTGTAATGTCCGCTCAAACTTGTAAAACTTCAATCCGAGCTTCTGAATGAGGTATATGTGACATTCTTCAGATAGCTTGTGTCGAGAGTTACGCAATGACATGGATTAGAGGTTGTACGAAGTCAAGAAGAGGGGACCATGCCCGTGGTCTTCAAGCTTCAAATTCCATCCAAAGTACTGCCACGCGTAATAGTCACTCGGGATTGGATATCCTGGTTCTTGAAGGACATAGTTATATGTATGTATGTATGAAGTGTTGAGACGATGCACAGCTGTTGAAAGGGGCAAGATGATGTTTGATTCTTCGCCGGGGTTATCTCCGGTTTGAGCTGAAAGTAGACATTGCTCAGGGTTACATCTGAGATTGGACTACTTGTTGGTATGCTGCGATATCATCTTGTGAGAGGAAGTGTTGAAGTGGCAAGATGACATTTGACTCCTCACCATGGTTATCGCTGGTTTAAGCGGAAAGCAAACGTTGTTCAGGGTTACATCTGAGATTGGACTGCTTATTTGTGTGCCTCACTATCATCTGTGGGTATACCTGTCTGCCCGTTGTTATCTCCGGGTCTGAGGTATGAGTGCCTCAGCAGGAGGGCTGAGATTGAAGCTGATCTCATGTGTTTGAAACAAGAATTTCCGAAGTTATCGTCGGAACTGCAATAGCATTCTTTGGGGTTATCGCCAAGGATGAAACTCGGGGATATCTTCGAGGTTGGAAATGATCCTTCCAGTGTGTGTTCCGGGGTTGAAGATGAGACTCCCGGTGTGTGTTCCGGGTTGAGACTGATGTTCCCGGTATGTGGTTCGGGTTGTGAACCAATCCTCCGGTAGTATCCGGAATGGATGTGAGCTGTCTTCCAGGGTTATCTCCGAAAGACAATTCTGCCCTCCTGTAATGTTAGTAACAGTTGTGCAGAAAAAATTTTGAGTGTCTACAGATGCCCCTCTTTATCATATTCATGCAATGCAAGGCATGGATAGGATAAAGAATCCTAGACACTTGAAATGCAAGTGAAATAAACATTATGCTTATGTGCAGCAACATGATGCAAATATATGATGCGTGATTGTTATGTAATCCTGTTGGGATGATAATCAGTGATGGCTTGGACATGCGATCCAAGTCTTCAAGGATGTTGACGTTGGGGCTATCACCAAAGTCGTGAATCCTAGACACTGGCTTATATTCCATAGAGGTACCTCTTGCATGTAAGAGATCTGTGGGGATAAAGCTTTGTCTGCTTGAGGATGTGTATAACATATTCCCTCATCCTGTCGGAGTTACTGCCAACAGTTGGTTGTTGTCAGGGTTGCCTGACCTTCGTTTATGTGTGTATCACCAGATAGATTGTCAAGGTTGCTTGACCTTCATTGATGTGTGTATCAATGGTTGCATTGCGTTGTAACCCCCGCTGGGGATACTTGAATAAGTTACTTCGATGGGTTTACTTACCATCAGCTGAAATGACGTCAAGGCTGCTTGACCTGCATTGATGTGTGTATCAATGGTTGCATTGCATTGTAACCCCCACTGGGGATACTTTGATATTTGTCAGATGTGCATTGTGACCCCCGTCGGGGATACGTTGATGCTCGAATTTCATAGATTCTGCGTTGTAACCCCCGCCGGGGATACGTCAAGGTTGCCTGACACTCATTGACGGCATCGAACCTTTGTGGGGTATTGCCGAGCATGATTTGTGAAAGCTGAGACCACTGGTATCATATACCTTATATGCAGGTGAATACCAATGTGGAATATGTGGAGCCAGAGTTTGACACATGAACACCAGGATTTCGGGCTATTCCGCTCAATCGTGTAGCGCTTTTATTCCTGATTTGGCCTTTTTAGCTTGCGAGACCTCCTTTGAAACTCTAACTGGAGGGAGCCAGAGGTTTGGGACCCATGTAGGAGTGCCGCAGGTACACCTGCAGAAGCCGCATGTGGACCTGCGGCCAACCGTGGCTATGTAAATCCTGAAGGTTGCTTTCATAAGTCATTTTCAAGCTACGCGACAAAGGAAATCTGAGAGCTTCTCATCAAACTTGTTGAGTTCGGGTAACTTTCTGCATAATTTGCTACCATACAAGCGTTCTTCACTGTCCTAGTAACGTATGCATGTATTCCTTTCCAGTTTCTATCCGTTGGAAAATGACTTATCACATGAAATGCATTTAGACACATAGTAGTGAATATGCATGCTGATATGACTTGATAAAAAATATTCAACATAGTAAATGTTAGTATTAAACCATGCTGAACATAATGATTTGAAAAATTTTGACTTTTGAAATAGTCAAATTTGCACCTTTTACTGTCATTTCTTATCCTATCTGAGGACAAATGAGTAAAGGTAGACAAGCAAAATAATCCTGGTAATTAAACTACACTTACGGATTTTTTACTACAATGTATTAAATGCATATAGGATGTATATGACTGTGTATAGGTGTGATACTGAATGGCCACCTAGTCATGCCTATGTGCATGTGGATAGTCCCATTTACAAAGGGGCTATGGCAAAATTTTCCCAAAATGTAGGAATGATTAATCATGCATTTTTAACTCTACTGCATATGTATATTAAAACAATGCATGCATGCATGTTAAAAAGCTCCAGGTAAGAATTTACCACACCCTTTCTGAGGTGATTTGGAGACTTGTTGTCCATATATTATGGATCCGGATCAGCCGAGTAATTCCCGCAGGACCACTTCTGGTGTACGAAGGAGGGCTTCTGAAGAGCCTCAGCACCGTTCCATTACATAGCCTTGTTGTTTGGTGGAGGCGGTGATACGTCCTATCCGGGTTGAAGTGCCGGATGTTGAGGATGAGGAGGAGGATGTACCAGTAGACGTCCCTGCTCCTGCTGTACGTGTTCCCCGTAGGGAATTTCCAGGGATTCAAGTGGTGAACCCAGATCTTCTGGGTGACTTGAGTCGGCATCCTTCAGTATACCTGCACGCAATCGAGGTATGAAGTTAGATCTTAATCGTCCTTATTTTCTATTGATGAGGAGTAAAGGATTCTGATGTTGATCTGTATTTGATGTAGGTTCTTGGCTTCACACAGCCTCGAGGGAACTGGTTTAGCATCCACTCTATGTATCAGGCCTTGCATGATGACTACAGAGAGATTGTACATGGCTGGGGATTTGGAGCATTTTTTTCCATCCTTCCCCGTCGCTATCCTTGGGGTTACCTCAGGGTATTGTCTGAGCATTGGTTTCACCAGACTCAGTCACTCCATTTTTTGGACTGTGAGGTGATGATGACGCCGATGGATTGGCGGTTTATCACAGGTATGGAGTTTAGAGGGGATCCAGTGCCTTGAACGGCGGATATTACCCCTACTGTCGTCAGATCCTTGTTGGGAGTTCCGGCGGAAACACTCAAGGGCAGGACTGTTCGTATGGGTCCTTTGACCATAGATGCTATGAGCGGGCTGTTGAGTGAGCCCATACCCGATGATGTGAGAGTCAGGGACCGCATTCTTCGGCGATTGTTCTTGATGATCATTAGGGGCTGCTTCATAGCAGATAATTCCTCTACGGTGTCCTTCGCTTTAATCAGCGCCACTCGACACGTGGACCGTATAGGAGACTATGATTGGGGTTCCTACACCTTTGCATACTTCCTCAGGGGAATGCGCATGCGATCGTAGGGCTTAACCGAGGCGTGGTTAGGATTCTATCCATTTCTGCTGGTGAGTGTTTCTCTTGTCTTTTCCCGTGTACAGGTTAAGAGTGTTGACTAACAGCAGATGTTTGCCTTTGTGTTGGCAGTTTTGGGCCTATGAGAGGCTTCCATGTTTGCGTCCTATGAGTGTGTTAGGTTTAGATACATATCCACGAGGACGACGATGGCATCATTCCATACTGGCGGACGTCCCTGTTGCTGAGGGTTTCACTCATTGTTGCCTACAGCTGGAGTTGTTGACAGCAGGTGTCCTCACATGGGTTCCCTACTCTGGGGAGCATTTGGGAGTTGGTTTTGAGGATGGGTACCCGACTGGAGTTGAGTATTTCATTTCCACCTGCAGGATTCCTCTCTTCACAGATGGAGGATGGGAGCTCTATTTAGGAGAACGTGCTATTAGGATCACTATAGGAGAGATCCGTATGCCGATCTTGCCTCCTGCCAGGCGTTATTGGCCTGTTTCACAGTCACCCGTCATTGATATTGCATTTTTGGGGATTGATGGGTTTACTTTGTCAGAGGGCCCCTGCACTCAAGAGATGTTCCAGCATTGGTGGATCCCTCGTACCATTAGAGCTTAGACCCGCGCCACACAGTTTATGGGGGATATGGTTCCAGGATCCGTGATGATGATAGATTGGCTAGCCTGTGTCAGAGATCTGACATGTGACATAGATTGATAGATTGACCCAGTAGTTGGACCGGGCACATTTCTTCATCCGGTATTTGGGCAGAGATCCTTCAGAGGCAGATACCTTTGATCCTTCCAGCTCTGGCGCTGGCCCCTCAGGTGACCCATATGGTTTTTCCGGTGTAGATCCTCCATTGTATAGGCCTGACATCCCTGTAGATAGAGATCCAGTGACTCAGGAGGAGTTACATCAGGTGGATAGCATCGATGATGTAGACATTGACACTATTGACTTTTTCTAATATATTTCTCGTTATCTCTTTTGATAGGCCTCTGTTAGCTGCTGGGTAGCTTCGCCCCATTCTTGCTATATCTTTTAATAGGCCTCTGTTGAGTTGTTGGGTAGCTTCACCCCATTTCCCTATATTTTAGCTATACAGAGATGTATTAGATGATGATATACTTAGGAATGTATGCACAGTTTTTCATTCCCTATATCATATTGCCATCTATTGTATTATGCATGTTATTGTTATGCATATGTATGTATGTCCGAGAGATATTCAAAGATTGATCCTGGATGGTCTTATGACACGGCCGTCTGAGATGTCTTCTTTGTGATTAATCAGATTGATCATACCCCACCATTTTGGTGGTGGTAGTATGTATCGATCATGGTATGATAGTATATCACCATCGATACATGGTGGTCGTAGATGATTTGTTGCAACATACTATGACCCCTGTTGATGTTTCAGTTCCCACATGATTTGTAGAGGGTATGCTTGAGCACTAGGTATCGGAGAGCGTTTTTTCCGATTTGGGACCCGAGAGTTGACTCTACCACGGAGGAGTATGCACGTTTAGACGATCTTTGTCACCGACGTACCTTGCGTGCATATGGCTATTAGAGACATGAGTAGACACTTCATGACCCTCACCGGATTGAGACGTAGAGTGGTAGAGGACGAGATTACATCCAGCCATGTGATATCCCAGTGTTTCTTGTTTGACAGGTTTGGCTCTGAGGATAGTTATGCACGGCATTCTGGGGATTTCACCACACCGGAGGACCATTGGCGTTTAGCCAGAGTGGATGTATTGTTGCTGTGCATATTATCATACGTCTACATACCACGATATATGGATGAGCTTGATATCCGCGTCATTATGGTAGTGAGAGCTCTCAAGGAGGGTCGTACCATTATACCGATGATTATTGCAGAGACTCTGAGGTCAGTTACATACTGCTGCACTTATCCGGCAGGAGTGTTCACAGGTAGTTCGGTCATGTTGTATGTGTGGTTTATGTCACACTTGAGACCGATTGGCACATTTAGACGACAGGGGTTTTGCTTCACCCATGATATAGCCATGTCATACTCCTTTCATTGCATGCAGTGTCTGGAATCTTTGCATCGTGGTCACTTTTTTGCAAGGATTAGAGACCCATTTGCTATATTGTCGTGTTCGTTCGGCTTAGCTCACCCTATAGCTTCATTACTCATGCTTGGGCATGGATTACCTCCTCCGGCCGGATTGAGGGCATGATTACCTACCACCCCCAGCCATGATGTGTCGGGCTTGACCGCCCAGATTTTCATCCTTATGAGGCGGTGAGTCGCTTCGCTTCACACCGTTTATCAACAGAGGACAGATCCAGGTTGTATGCCTGTTGGGATCAACGAGAGCTAGCTTAGTTTTCTGTCAGTCATCCAGGTTATTCTGTAGAGTATTCCGCATGGATAGAGACAGAGACTGCATCGGCTGCGGCAGTATCCACATTGCAGGGGATTGATTCTGACGATGAGGAGCATATAGAGGAGGCTGACATTCCCATCGATGATTTGATTACTGGGCTGCCAGCATTTGTGATGGATTCTCCCACCCCGAAAGTGCCATCACATTTTCGATTCTAAGACAAAGATCTCGAAAGCTCGGCGAGCTTACATCTGATGACATATGATAGAGATCAGGCTAGGGTCGTGATGTTGACAGATCTTGATGGGAGAGACGCCGCTCTGTTAGAGAGGGATGAGTCTAGATCATCCAGGGATGCATTGATAGTGGAGCAGGATGCCGCCTTATCTACTAGGGATGTGGCCATCGCAGACAGTACTTCAGTTAGATCCCAAATGACTGTCAGTCTTGCTGACATGAGTGCTTACATTGATGAGCATTATGCCACCATGTAGTTAGCCTCTGATCTGCTAGCTCGTGTAGATACCCTTGGGCAGGAGCTTGCATCATTACCTCCGTCTTCAGAGAGGGATGCCATGTTAGATCTGATAGTCCGCATACATACAGATTTGTAGATAGCTTTGTATTTTCCTGCACAGACTAGCTTAGCCATTTTGTCATGACCAACACATATGTATATATCAAACAGTATTATGTATGGCAGGGAAATATATTTTGATTCACTTCCCTTTTAGTTATGCCTTGATACTTTCTTGATATTTGCCTGTTTCTTCAAGGCCTTGTGATCTTGATGCATTCTGAACTTATCCTTGATAGGTGGACATTAAGACGTCGCAAGATCTCTCAGAATGAATCATTGATTTCTGTAACTCCCTACCATCTTTGGTGTCTTGGGACTGGTATCTGTATGAAATGTGGAGAGGAGGGTAGTTTCTTCCTCTCTAAGATTGACTGCACCACAAATGGTCGCCAGTACTTCTATTTGTGAGAAACCTAGTTAATTTCATCTCTTATAGGTTGGTAATGCTCTTTGAGGCGCGATCGCAGCTTAGATGGTCACCGAATCTTCTATTTGTGAGAAGAAGTTGGGTAATTCCATCCCTTTGATCTGAAACCGATGAAATGTTGCGAATTGAAGGTTGATCCCAGTACCGTGTGACAAAAATTATTGTTCTGGTAGGGGTTAGACTGAACCATAAATGGCTGCCTACGTACTCCTATTGAAGAGGAGATCAAGTTTGCATAGTTCGAACCTGGTGTAAGAGGTTCAACGCTGGATGTGAAAGGCAGATGAGTGTAGAAATGTTTTTGTTGTTTTTGTATAGAAAGGGCAGAAATGTTTTTGTTGTTTTTCTTTATTGCGACCGGGCCATATAAAATATGGTTGCCTACGTACTCCTATTGAAGAGGAGATCAGGTCGACGTAGTTCGCTCCTCAGGACGAATTGAAGGCGAAGAGAAAGCATAAATCCCATGTGCAGGCTATACTGCGGGGAGAAGAAAGTTTGATCCCATAATGGGGACAAACTGCAGGTGTGGAAAAAGTTTGATACCATCTTCAGGATAAACTGCAAGTGTAGAAAAGTTTAACCCCATCTTCAGGATAAACTGGAAGCGTAGAAAAGTTTAATCCCGTCTTCAGGATAAACTGCAGGCGTAGAAAAGTTTAATCCCATCTTCAAGATAAACTGCAGGTGTAGAAAAGTTTAATCCTGTCTTCCGGATAAACTGCAGGTGCGAAAGATTTGAAAATGAGGTGAAACCAGGCTGCTGGTTTGAAGTGTATGTTTCCCTGAGGGGCAGAAAAGTATGTATAAAGGAAGGGTTCAAAACCGGAATGACTGGTGACTGGATGATCAAAACCAGGATATTTGTTTGATGGTAACTTCAGACATAGTATCGTTTCACGGTGTCCGAGTTGATAAGCTGTGGAAATTCATCGCCGTCTATTTCCTGCAATCTGAGAGCACCTCCTGTCAATACCTCCTTGACAATAAATGGGCCTTCCTAGTTAGGAGCGAATTTTCCCTTAGATTGATCTTGGTTGTCAATGATCTTCTTCAAAACCAAGTCATGTCGTTTGAACTGCCGTAGTCGGACTTTTCTGTTGTAGGATCGTGAGATCCTTTGCTGATATAATTGACCATGGAAGATTGTCGCGATTCTCCTTTCGTCTATTAGATATAATTGGTGATACCTGTCTTGTACCCATTGGTCCTCATCCAACTGAGCATCCATCAATACTCTGAGGGATTCCATTTCCACCTCTATGGGGAGCACTGCTTCCATCCCATAGGCTAATGAGTAGGGGGTTGCCCCAGTAGAAGTACGCATAGAAGTTCTGTAGGCTAATAAAGTAAGAGGCAAGAGGTCAGGCTATCCTTTGTGATTGGCAAACATTTTCTGCATGATATTCTTGACGTTTTTATTAGCCGCTTCTACAGTACCATTCATCTTTAGGCGGTAGATGACGGAGTTAAGGTGTTTGATGTGGAATTTGCTGCATAACTCCTCCATCATTTTGTTGTTGAGGTTCTTAGCATTGTCTAACACAATGACCTCTAGTTGTCCATATCGACAGACGACATTGTTTCTGATGAAATCAATGATAACTTCTTTAGTAACCCTGGGGAAGGAAGCTACCTCTACCCATTTGGTGAAGTAGTCGATCATGGTGAATATGAATCGATGACCATTACTGGCTTTGGGCTCGATAGGCCCGATCACGTCCATTCCCCACATTGAGAAGGGCCAGGGTGAACTCATATTGTGGAGCTCCCTTGGAGGGGCGTGGATAACATTCCCATGGACCTGGCATTGATAGCACCTCTTGACGTGATCATCACAGTCAGCTTTGAGTGTAAGCCAATAATGTCCTGTTCTGAGAATTTTCTTGAGAAGTAAGGGTCCGCTCATGTGTGGGCCACATACTTCACCATGGATCTCATCCATGAGCCTCTGAGCTTGGTCTTTGTCTAGACATCTTAGGAGACCTAATCCTGCATCTCTTTTATAGAGTGCATCTCCGCTCAGGTAGAATTTCATAGCAAGTCGATGAATCCGCCTCTTAGATATTCGTTGATATGCTGATACCAAGGGTGGTGGATGGGAGGTAGTTCATCCGATACTTCTCTAACGTAATTCCCATAGACTGGGGCTTTTTACAAAGAAAATGGGATTCTTGGTATGTTTTCCTTGTCAAGTATGTGAACCAAGGAGGCCAACGTTGCTACTGCATCCGCAAAATCATTCCTATTGTGAGGAATGTGTAGAAAGGAGATTTCTTCGAACTCCAAAGCCATCTGTAGAACTTGCCGATGGTAAGGCAGCAAATGTAATTCTTTGGTTTGATAGATTCCCGTGGATTATTTGATCACCAATTCGGAATCCCCAAAGATAGTTAACCGCCTGATGCCCATTGAATGGGCAAGTTTTAGCCCCATGATACAGCCTTCATACTCAGCTATGTTGTTGGTGCTGACAAACTATAATTTAACGGCGACGGGATACTGCTCCCCCGTACTGGATATTAGAACTGCTCCAGCTCCAGAGCCTTCTGCGTTAACAGCTCCATCAAAATACATTTTCCATGTACGACATGTATCGTACTGATGTTATTGCTGAATTGTCATTACCCCCTCATCGGGGAAGTATGTTTCCAAGGGTTTATAGTCCCTTGTAGGTGCAACGACCAGTTAATCCGTAATTCCTTGACCTCTGACAGACTTTTGCATCACGTAGACGATGTCAAATTATTATAGGATCAACTACCATCTGGACAGCCGACAATTCAGTATGGGCTTACTGAACACATACTTAAGAGGATCCACGCGGGATATAAGATGGGTCGTGTGACCATGGAGATAATGTTGTAATCTCATGGAAGCCCATGCTAAAGCACAACAAGTCTTCTCAATCAGAGTGTATTTGTGTTCACTTTGGTCTTTGAATCTTTTCTTCGAGGTAATAGATAGCTCGTTCTTGGCCTCTATTGTCTTTTTGCCCCAGCATGCAGCCCATGGCATTGTCATTAATGGACAGGTACATGAATAGGGGAACATCATCCCTGGGAGTTACCAAAATAGGAGCGTTAAGCAGCTTCTCTTTAATTATAAGGAAAGCTTTTGGACACTCATCATTCCATGTTATGGAAGAGTTCTTCCTTAATAGCTTGAAGATGGGTTCACAGGTTGCTGTGAGTTGAGAAATGAATCTGCTAATGAAGTTGATTCTTCCCAAAAATCCTCGTATTTCCTTCTCTGTCTGAGGAATGGGCATTTCCTTGATGGCCTGGATTTTGGTAGGATCTAGTTCAATCCCTTTGTGGCTGACTAGGAAACCTAGCAACTTGCCTGATTTAACACCAAAGGCGCACTTGGCTAGATTCAACTTCAAGTTGTACTTACGCAACCTGTTGAATAGCTTTTTGAGATGGTCTAGGTGGTCCTCCTCCTTTCGAGATTTGACAATGATGTCATCCACATAGATCTCTATCTCTTTATGTATTAGATCATAAAAAAGACCCATCATAGCTTGTTGATATGTTGCCCCGGCATTGATGAGGCCGAATGACAACCGTCTGTAGCAAAAAGTTCCCCAAGGTGTAATGAAAGCAGTTTTCTCACGGTCTTCCTCAGCAACCATAATTTGATGGTACCCCGCAAAGAAATCAGCAAAGGAGTACATGCCGTATTGAGCAGTATTGTCAATGAGAATGTGGATAAAAGGCGCGGGAAAGCTATCTTTCAGGCAAGCTTTGTTTAAATCCCGGTAATCCACGCAAACTCGCACCTTTCCTCCTAGTTTAGGCACGGGAACAATGTTGGATATCCACTCCGGATATGTAGACACCATGATGATGCCAGCTTGAAATTGTTTCACAATTTCTTCTTTGACCTTTAAACTCCACTCAGGTTTCAATCGCCTGAGCTTTTGCCTGACTGGCTTGAATCCTTCTTTGATGGGAAGGCGATGAAAAACAATATCCATGGACAAACCCACCATTTCTTCATGAGACCATGCAAATACGTCCTAGAATTGGGTTAATAGTGCAACCATGTCATTCCGTTGATTTGTGGTAAGGTCTGAACCAATTTGGATTAGCTTAGGGTTGTCTAAGGTTCCAAGATTGAAAGGAGTAGTTTGGTCAAGGTTGAGTTTAGGCTTATCTGCGACCCATTCCTTAATCTTCTGAGGTGTCTCAATGTCCTCTTGAATGTCCATCAAGTCTGAGTCCAACTTTGCATCAAAGTTACAGCCCTTGTGGAGAGAAAGCACCTCATCAGCAAGTACATGCACATCTAAATTTAGAGTCCTGAAACAAAGTATGCTTTCACTTAATATATGCAACTGTTCGATCATACAAAAGTGTTAGCATGTACTTGATAAAAAAACTGCTAGTACTGTAAAGAAAAGTAAGCAATTAAAGTTATCTACAGGGCAGAGGGATTATCTGCCCATTTTACCCTCGTCAACCAATGCATAGAATGTTGTTCCAATTGTCGAGGGAAAATTTCTGATGAATTGTGGTGATGGAAGGATCGTCATTGTCCTCCTTCTCCCGAATGATAACCATGACATCTGGACAATCATCGTCTGGGGTGTATCTGTTTATATGTTCATCATGAACAATGACGCGTATTCCTGCCATCATCAAGGCAAGGTCATGTTTACGTTTTCGTTCCTTTTCTTCCACTTCGGGACCAGGAATCAGCACCTCTTTTGCTTTGAAAGGTACTAGCTTGGGAAACAACATAGTCAGAATATGTGTTGGCACCTTAACTGGAGACTGTATCAGCTTATGAGGTGCATATTGAAAATGTCGCCGTGTGGCGGAAGCTTGAGGAACCGGCTGGTGTTTATGCAGATTCCTATGACAGGAACTTGCAGAATAGCCTAGCCCGGCTATCCCAGTTTGACTGGACATTTGAATAGGGTGTTTAATACCCTGCTTATGTTTACCAAGCCCTTTTCCGGGCTGATAACCCAATGACGTCATTTCTTGAATAGCCGACATAAACTCGGAAGAAATCTTGGGTACGGGAAGTGGTGCTTCAATAGGTTGATATTGAGTGTTGCTCACTTCCAAGGTATGAAAACTGGCCAACTCAACTTCAGAGTTGAAACTGATGATTGGCAGATCTCCTTGTTCAGGATACTCTGGCTCAGCATTAACAGTGACTAGACTATTGTTGATAATGTATTTGAGCTATTGATGTAATGTGGAGGGAACAACTACAACCATATGTATCCATGGTCTCCCCAATAGCAGGTTGTATCCTGAATCTATTTTTAGGACATGGAAGGATACGTTGAATGTATTTGGGCCAATCTCGATTAGCAATTCAATTTTTCCGATGGCACTTTGTCGGGATCCATCAAAAGCTCGGATAACCGTGTGGCTGCTCTGGATCAGATTGAGATTGACATTCATCTTAACCAGGGTGGCATAAGGACAGATATTTAGAGATGAGCCTCCATCTATTAGAACTCCAGCGAGCATGTACCTAGAGGATAACACTGCGATGTGCAGTGGCTTACAATGACCGGTCCCTTCGGGCGGTATGTCATCATCAGTGAAGGATATCACATTGTTGTTGAAAATGTGATCAACTAGATGTTGAAATCTTTCCACATCCACTGATTTTGGCAAATAGGCTTCTTGCAAAACCTGTAATAGAATCTTTCGATGATCTTCGGAAGAGAAAACCAAATCCAGTATAGATATCTGGTGTGGAGCTTATCGTAAGCTTAAAACCACATTGGCTTCATTGTGGCCCATAGTGCGGAGGAATTTTTCAATCTTCTCCATAGGAATCTTCCCCTTTGCTTTTCAAGTAGGCTTCATAACCCGTTGAGGAAGATACAGTGGATTATCCTTCGACACTGTAGCAGTAGTATGAGACGTAGATCCTTCAGCTTCTCCATAATTCCATGGAACTTTGTGCAAGCTGACAACAGGATGTTGTGGTCTGAAGGGTAGAGAAATTGGCTCAGGTGCGGCCACTTTCAAAGGATTTTCAGCTCCTTTGAGTTGAATTGGATGTATAGGAAATGCTTTGACAGTCTCATTATCCACTTCGGATAAAACTGCGATCGATTCCTTCCATTTGGTAGGACATGCATTCCCACCTTTGAGTTGTACAGTGTAGTCATCTGCAATTTGCAGGACACCGCTATCAATAAGATTCTGAATGAGATGGCGGAGTGCCCAACATTCTTCTGTGCTGTGACCGCAAGAGTGTGAATGATACTGACACACTTCATTAGAATTAAATCGTCTGGAGCGGGGATTGATTGGAGGTAGAAGGAAGGTAATTCTTCCTTCGTTGATCAACATTTGCAATATCTCCTCCATAGATTGGCCGAGATAGGTAAATTCCCTTTGATTGGAAAAATCCCGACAGGCTTTAGCACTTGCTCTCTTTTCAACCTTATCCTCCATAGCTTCACTTTTTGAAGGTGTTAGTGGAGCATTCATAACAAATGGAAGGAGATAGGCATGCTCCTGTTTGATTAATTAGCGTGTGACTTGATGCTGATGAGTCACCAGTTCAGCCAATTGCTCGATTTGTTTACAAAGAGCTTTCATCTTTTATTCCATGGTAAACTGGAACTTTACATAATCCCATCTGTCATCACCGTCTTTGATGGTCTGAGATGGCTCGCCAATAACATTGGAATTTTGCCTAGTGCTCTAACTGATCATGTTGACCTCTTCTTCTTTGTGTTGAGGAAGAGGGTTATCTTGCACATGAGGTTGATCGGGTTTGGTGACTACAATCTCATCGTTGTCTATCAAGTCTTGGATCTTGTGTTTCAAGGCCCAACAATCTTGAGTATCATGTCCAGGTGCTCCAGCATGATAAGCACACTTCCGAGTAGCATTAAAACCCTTCCCATTAGGGTTGGCTGGTAGAAGCAGACGTGTAATCTTCTTCTGAGTAGTCAGAAGAGAAAGAATATTCTCGAGCGAGTCCCCTAAGTGTGTGAACGTTC